>CAJQZM010039051.1:0-21161 GCA_907164665.1 Colias nastes | reverse complement strand
TGTTTTATTTTGCGGTTTATTGGATTCAGTAGCTTTTGTGTTTTTTTTGAGACAATTCCATTTCTGTTCCCACGAGTAGGGTCGATTAGAAAGTCACACACAGGGTAACGCCCATTCCCGTGTGAAGGCACTGTACAACAATGTTAGCCGGGTCCATTGAGGTTGGCGCTAGGAGCTGATAACCCATCAGCCATTCATTCTATCGGCGCGTATCCCACCTTAGAATTGGGGTTTTTTTATAGAGGAGGACTACCTCTTGGCCCAGGCGATTAAGCCAAGACCACCGTTCCCCCGAGACATGACCAAGGGTTTACGGGCTGATGATCATTTCCTATCATCATCTTGCAAGCTTTCGCTCGTCAGGATAGTTAACCGCCGCCTGAGACTCGGCGTTGTTACTTGATTGGCACCACCCAGGGGACACGTGTGGGGTGGGTCTAGGATTAGATGGTATATCCCACGGACGCAAGTAACATCATCCCCCATGCAATGCAATGCATGAATGCTACCTTTAGCTATTGAATTTATGAAAAAATGTTGTATGTAAAAGTTGTTCCTCGAAAAACAATCTACAAAAATGGTCTGATATCATTTCTTCGTAAAATGATAAAAAAAAGTTTTATTGAAAAATATAAATATCTCTATTATCTGAACATTTTCGCTTATAACTTTTTTATCTATAGTTCTACGACAAAAAGTTACTGGACTAAAGTTGTAGAGAATTTAATTTGCAACAAATAATGTTAACAAATTTTTTGTATCAGATAAACAGTTTAAGAGATATATCGTATAAACCATATCTTCCGCTATTTTCAAGATGGCGGCCGTGGGACAAGGGTGGCGACCCCACAAACTTGGTGATAGCTTCACACTGACCCCCCCTACACATCAAAAAAATAAAATTGCGTCCTCTAAAAAATGCAACCCCAAATGTAACTTTTCAATGGAGTAAATCTGTTATCGTGAAATTGACCTGCTTAACTAAATCATGACATTTGTAGATAATAAAAATTTGTTTGTTTTGATCTTTGCAATTAAAACTCGAATTTTGCAACCAAAACGACAGATTAAAAAAAGTTAGGCACGTACTATGAAGACTGTTATTTCAATAAAAATAACTACGTTTAAAAAAAGTCGACTTTAAAAACGGAAACCAAAAAAATAAAAAAGAATTGATAAATTATTAATTACTACATATTATTTAGTTGTTCTATTTACTAAATAGGTTTGATGTCGGTGCCAAGCCAATGTAAAACTTATGTAGTAGTAGTTTTGATTTTATAATGCCCGGTTTGCACGGGTTTAATTTTTTTTTTTTTTGCGGGCCCTTGAAGTTGTGAACAGAGGCGGCTCGTGACAAAATTGTATGGGTGTTCACTCGAAATAAAACAACTAAAATACAATAGCGTTAGCAGGATAATTTATTACAAAAAAAAATGAGCACCACATTATAAATCCATACTTAATATTATAAATGCGAAAGTAACTCTGTCTGTCTGTCTGTTACTCAATCACGCCTAAACTACTGAACCAATTTGCATGAAATTTGGTATGGAGATATTTTGATACCCGAGAAAGGACATAGGCTACCTTTTATTGCGAAATATGTATCACGGGCGAAGCCGGGGCGGACCTCTAGTAATATTATAAATGCGAAAGTGTGTTTATTCGTTTTAATGTGACATAGCCATGGGTAACTTTTGACAGCGGTGAAACGACTCATACTAATGCGAATTTAACATCAGGGGAATCCGCGGGCAAAGAAAAATATATGAAAAATTTCTATAAGTCAGGAAAATTTCCATAAGTCGGGAAAATTTCTATAAGCTGGAAAGTTTCCATAAGAAAGAAAAATTTCTATACGCCAGGAAAATTTCTATAAACAAGGAAAATTTCTATACGTCAGGAAAATTTATATAAATAAGGAAAATTTGTATAAGTCAGGAAAATGTTTATAAGCCAGGAAAATTTCTATAAGTCAGGAAAATGTTTATAAGCCAGGAAAATTTCTATACGTCAGGAAAATTTCGATAAGACGGGAAATTTCTATACGTCAGGAAAATTTCTATACGCCAGGAAAAATCCATAAGTCAGGAAAATTACGATAAGTCAGGAAAAAATTGTATAAGTCAGGAAAATTTCCATAAGTCGGGAAAATTTCTATAAGAAAGGAAAAATTCCACAAGTCCGGAAAATTTCTATACGTCAGGAAAAATTCTATACGCCAGGAAAATTTCTATAAGCTTGAAAATTTCCATAAGAAAGGAAAATTTCTATACGCCAGGAAAATTTCTATACGCCAGGAAAATTTCTATAAACAAGGAAAATTTCTATACGTCAGGAAAATTTCTTTACGTCAGGAAAATTTCGATAGATAAGGAAAATTTGTATAATTCAGGAAAATGTTTATTAGCCAGGAAAATTTCTATACGCCAGGAAAAATCCATAAGTCGGGAAAATTACGATAAGTCGGGAAAATTTCTATAAGAAAGGAAAATTTCCATAAGTCCGGAAAATTTCTATACGTCAGGAAAAATTCTATGTCGGGAAAATTTCTTTAATAAAGGAAAATTTCCATAAGTCCGGAAAATTTCTATACGTCAGGAAAAAATCTATAAGCCAGGAAAATTTTTATACGTCAGAAAAATTTCTATGCGTCGGGAAAATTTCTATAAGCCAGCAAAATTTCTATGCGTCGGGAAAATTTCTATAAGCCAGCAAAATTTTAATAAGCCAGGAAAATTTCTATACGTCAGGAAAATTTGTATAAGTCAGGAAAAATTATATACGCCAGGAAATTTTTTTTACGTCAGGAAAAATTCTATAAGCCAGGAAAATTTCTATACGTGAGGAAAATTTCTCTTTGCCGCAAAAATTTCTATAAGTCAGGAAAAATCCATAAGTCGGGAAAATTTCGATAAGACAGGAGAATTTCTATACGTCAGGAAAATTTCTCTTTGTGGGGAAAATTTCTATAAGTCAGGAAAATTTCGATATAGATAGGTATATTTCGATTTCGAATAAAAAATAATATTATAGATAAATTATGATAAAATACGTATTTAAGGCGATAGAAACGATTCAACTATAAATTTATATTTAAACATGGTATGCATAATAAATAACCTTATATTTCGTGTTTCTAGAAATAATTCAGAAGAGAACTTAATACAACGGTTCCGTGAGATGGGAGAGGATACGGAAGATTGCTCTAAACCGTTGTTAGGCGATTGTGAAGGTAATATTATTATTTATTTAATTAAGTATTTAATTTGATAAATAAATTAAAAAATTTAATCAGAGAGATAATGTAAAAAGCAGTTTTAATCCTACTAATATTATAAATGCGAAAGTTTGTGAGGATGTGTGTGTGTGTGTGTGTTTGTTACTCTTTCACGCAAATACTACTGAACCGATTCCAATGAAATTTAGCACACATATAGTAGGTAACTTGGATTAACACATAGGGTAGGTTTTATCCCGGAAATCCCACGGGAACGGGAACTATGCGGGTTTTCCTTTGAAAACGCGGGCGAAGCCGCGGGCGAAGCCGCGGGCGGAAATCTAGTGTCTATATAAACACTAAAAATTATAAAGTATTTCAAAACGAATTCAATTATTATTTAGCAAAATTAGAAAATCCCCGAATTTGCATTCGCGAGCGTATTCATAGTGTTTGTTTATAATATAGGAGTGGCAACGTCGCGCGCAATTGCTGCTGTCATGCGATGCGCAACGTCGCTTGAGAGCGGCGCTCCGAAAATGGCTATTTTTCCATAGTAAATCTTTTGTTTCACACGCAGGACTGTGGCGAAATTTTTCTTTCACTCTTATTGGATTTCGTATGTAGGCAATGTACTGAATGTTGTTTCATAGGAGCGCAATCGAGAGCGCTCCGTAAGCTCCTTTTCGCGCGTTACTTATTAAATGAACAAGAGTGTATGTAATGTATTTTATTTGTAATGTGTAAAGGTACTTATTTTATTGATATTAGTATTGGAGTTTTTTACGATAGATTTTAAATAATGAGCAGGTATAACTTTATTATAATTATTTATGGGAGTTCACTGCACCAGCGCTCCTGAGGACGAGCCGCCTCTGGTTGTGAACATGCTGGGTACTTTTATCTTTCTTGGCATTTAATTCTTTTTTTTTTATTCCATTCAAAGATCTAACGATAGTAAATGTTACCATCCTGAATTGGCCTATTTTTCAGCTTAGCACACGAAAACAAGAATCTACCGCAATAAGTCACGTCACCATGAGTAAAAATCTCATCGTAACTACTTGGTGATAGGTGAAAAATTGAAAAAAAAAAGTCATAGGTAACTCCGAAAATACGAAAAATCGCATAACATACATGGGGGTGATTCGGATAGCCCTCTAGGTCCTCTACCTCCCAGCTTCAGTATAACACTACTTTAAAATTTACGCTCTCGCAGACGAATACATCAGATCTAACAGAACCATATATTATGTTTTACTTTAAACAAGTTATATACAGTAATAATCGAAAATCCGTCTCGATCCCACTCAACTCTCTCCCCCCGATAGTGACCCGCTCGGTCACAGAGTATAAAAAATCTACTCTATCGTAAAATTATCTACGATTAATCATAATTGTGTACGCCCCCTGATATCGCCCTATTTATAGAGCTGACATTGGAACTTCCCATTTCTATAAAAAGTATTATAACTGATTCATCCGGATTTTACATCGTGATTAGTTATCATGAAAACCATTTTGTAATTTTGAATGCGAACTGTCTCTAACTATTAAATGATTATTATTTTCGCTTATCTACTATGCACATGTCTTTAACATGTTAAAATTTAAAACTGAGAATTTAGTCATTGTTAAAATATCATGTTATGGACACTTAAATTTCGAAATAATTAACTATTGTTTTAGTGTCACAAACTTTGGTTCAATTATGGGACGCAGTGGATGGAGACATAAATAGGCCATAAAATCTAGATAATGTATTTAAATACCTAAAAGTGTAGATTTCGCAATTGTTGGTGACATACCTATGCTACGAAACAAATCCTTATGCGATTTAGAGTTCCTATTACAAACCGGAATCCCATTTATACTTTTTAAAATAGAAAATCGATCCTAGATGAAATTAATATTAAAACAACATCCTGACTATAAATACCTAACATCAGTGGCCCCTCGAATCAAATTAAATCCATGGCGACTAATATTACACGCTTATATAAATCCAGAAATCCCTCCCAGCTACCCCACTGCCCTCTCTGTCGTACAGTTGCATTATCCCATAAGTGGGACGAAGATAGATAAGCTGATCATATCGAGTAGTCATTGTCATGATGCTTTTTAATAACGACATGTTTTCTGTTTTGTATTATTAATATATTTACTTCGATGTCCAGTAGATTTTTTATGTTAACTCTTTATATATTACTTCTATATGTTCGCTTTTCAAAGGGCTTCACAAATTCAGCGCTTTTATAAACTGCCACTTTTACAATATTTTCGTTCCATTGGTTAAGACACCACCGTGAACCGTCCAACATAATAAAACATTGTTGATTAGAAGAAATTGAAGTATAACTGTAATGCAACCAGTTAGACAAACATTTAATAGGAGAGACCACTCAATGAATTGGGCGATCAATTAAAAGCGAAAACAAATAGAATGAGCGGCAAGCCAGCGCGTGTGTTTGTGTTGGGCAAACACACGAACGGGAGGGTTGGACCACTGCGCTGCCAAATGGACTTATCGACTCATTACGGTGGCTTTTACAGGATTCAATTTGATAATATATCTATAACAATTAACAATACTGATCAAGTCGACAGCAGAGTCGTAAAATAGAAATCATCTATTTTGTAAATCTCAAATGACATGAATATTTTTAAATAGGTATGCATTATTGTTAGGCATCGGCGGATTCATCTTTATTATTTGATTAACAAGTAACGTAGTACAACTAAATCAGAAGAAATAGTTTCGAATTCATAGATTCAAAGACTTCCATAGAATTTTCAGACAACTACACATCTTCTAATTACAACCATGGACATCCTATACACCGAAAGCGGTTAATTTATATCCCATATACCCAAATAACTCATGAACACCTCCACCGACCACGCCCACCGCGACCATAAACAAGCCGTGCGAGCTGCTGCTGGTTAACTGAATAAATAATCGAATTAACTACCATATTTGGTGTTAACCGAGCGGCCGAGCTTCGCGCTAATGAGCCCAGAGCGTAGACATCTCGGACCTACTGCGCGCGCGGCGGGCATCTCCACTACCGAATACCTGACCAGTGACCCTTGGTACACATACTTTGCAAACGATCCGCTTTTTAGGTAATCATTACATTGGATTGGTCGATCATTTAATAAAACACTCGATGAAAGCTTTCACGTCAATACTGCAACGTAAGGAGTGCCTGAATGGATGCAGAAATTACCACATATGAACATTTTACCAAATTTTTACACAAGTAAAGAAATATAGGTCAGATACAGAACTTTTTAAAAGCTGGTTAGTTGGATTATGACTCGGATACACTATGAGAGCAATACAAATAGTGATGGTATCAGTTAATTGAACTACTTATGCGAGCCATGTCACGTGATATACGTAGGTAGTAGGCAAGATTCGCTATTGGAGATCGTTTCTCAATCATTATACAACCAAGGCAACTTTTAAAAGCAGGTGAAGATACAATAACCCTAGGTAAAATGTAACAATATCATAACATTATATTATTACATCGTCAAAATTAATTGTATTCATAATAAATAATTAATATCTCATTAAAAAATTAATAATCTATAAAAATTAATTAAACTACATTGTAAAAATGTACATAAAGTACACAAAACAAGCGAAGAGCGATAAAACACGTAGTATCGTTACAATGTTGTGTTCAATAAAATAATTAGTGAGATAACATTTATCGAGCCAGTGACCTCTCGGACGAGACCGAAACCTCGCATTTCATTATTTCAATATTCGGGAACGTTATCTCCTTTATTATTTCACGCCAAAAAATATATATTAATTATTAATTCAATTTCATGAAGCATTCTGCAATTGTTACTTACATATCTACGGATTTAGATTTTTGATTCATATCATTTTAATTCTGAGATACAAAATACGGACAGTCATCATATTTACTTACATCGTTTAGTAAGAGTTTCATAAATGACCATCGACGGTTGTTACGCCTTAAATGTTTACAATTACGTAAAAACAAATGTAAATAATTTCTTAATTTTGTGTATATCACATTTCCATAAAATATATTATATCTTGTATGCACTATTTAACAGACCGTTACATCATACGATGACATAGTTGCGTTCCAATTTCAAATAAATGTTTTCCAAATTCAAACCAAGGAGCGAGCTACACACCAGGCAGCGTAGGCGCAGCTGATCAAACAAAAATCGTCGCGAATTTATTCAAAACAAATAAATTCATATTTTTCTTGTATTTATAGTTCAATTAAATTTACTTTGTATTTTGATTGTACGTATTTGTTTTTGTACATATGAGGTGCGGTGAAACGTTTTTTTAGTGTCAGTATCGACTATTATGTACCTATCATAGGTACATCGTATCTACAAAATCGAATTTTCTTTCCAAAAAATCACCCATGAATCATTTTAACAAGCAGAAACTATATACAGTACTCCCAAACTGATAATGCGCATAGAAAAATTCGTCACTGTTCGGCAACTGTCATATTCCCCGAGCTTCCGAAGACGATATGTATATAGAGTGGTTAAATGTATTATCTTCATGCATAGTTTATTAGAATTATGAGTTTCATTGTGATTTTATGGTAAAAGAGATAAGTAACGAAATTTGTTTCGATAATTCAATGTAAATTAAGAGCGAGGATAAGCCACACGATTGCGAATATATATTTGTTGTATTGATTTACTTGGAAAATTCTATACTTAGAACTATTAAAGTGTCTTACTGAAGCTGGCGTGATGATGGATGTATGGAAGGTTAAAATAAGACAAAGTTTATATTTAAAAAAATATTTTCAAACACTGGTTTACATTTTTAAATTGTATAAATCTAATCATTAAAATCTCAGTCCAAAGGATTTACAGAATCAGGGATTATCTCTATTTCTGATATCTTAGAATGATCAGAACTTTCATTATGCTCTTATTAACTTTCACTTTCCCCACTGCTATCTGCTACCTGTGTAAATAATCATTTTATCGGAAAATTCAACTTTGAAACAAAACTAAGAAGGGTGTGTAACAGCAGCTCTATATAATTCCATACAGAGATAATAGGTGCGGTAACCACTAATATATAAAGACGACTGACGGATTTTTGAATTTTTTGACTGACAGGCTACCGTCACCTACCGCCCGAATTGTTTTCGATTGTGTATGACTCTGAATTGACTCCTATTTCTTTCGAACAAGGTGCAAGATGCAAGTGCATTGTTTAGGGCACTTACAATTCGATGATTCGGGGTGATTCGGGTGTTTCTGGAAATACGATAATTGGCGAAGATCTGCATGCGCATTATTAATTTTGGAGTACTGTACGCTTTTCCTATTTTCAACATTCAGAGTTGTATTATTAGTGGGTGACCATTCTCCTTTAAGGTTTAGAACCCCACCAGCAGTTCTTACGTGCTGGAAGTATAGCACAGCTTATACTTATAATTAGCATCGATAGCGAGGTCAGAGTGTGGCTCCTCCACACTCGAGTGGCGGACACGCGCTAGGCGCAGTAACCCCGCTATCTTATCGGCGCTCGCGCTGCCCCAATGTTGTGATTCGCATTAGTGCCTAATAAGCGATCCGAGCTTGTTTATGTTCTCATGTCATTACTGCGCTAATTATCATTGTATATATACAGACATGTGTACAACCGCGAGAATGCGTGTACGTCTGTCTGTATTCACATGATAACGCGACGTAGTTACCGACTATAGTATTTTAAGGAAGCAAGAGACATAGGCTTATTTTTATCCAGAAAACCTAGATAACTCCACTTGATATATTCAACATTCGAATGAATAAAACTTTGAACCCGTTCAACTGAATTAAAGCTCAAATAGTTAATATTTGTATTGCGAAACTCTTCTGCGGTGCTACAATACCACGAAGCGTAATCTCAAACAGACCGGCAAAATAATCAAGTACCTGCTTAATTGAAACATTTACACATTCGTGCGAATAACGAACACTCATGATATGAAATAGTGCACTAGCTATGATCAGCATATTCGTGTTAAGAGCTGTTTTTGGACAAATAGACAAAACCACGGGCGAAAACAATGCGCAGAAACGACAAGTAATAAAACATTTAATTTTTATAAACGCAATATTTGTTATCAGCACATAGTAAACGTCTGTAGTACGATATCCCGCGGGGAACGAGTGATATTGAGAAATTCAATGTTTGTTTGCTACACATGGAAAATAGATTTATGATTAGGTAATTATATTAGATTAGATTTAGAAAGATATAAATTATGACGGAATATTTATAATAAACAGAAACAGAATTTGTAAGGAAGTGAGCAAGAGAATTGTACAAATTGATGCAGACACGGAAACAAACTTGAACACACACAAGCTCAGAAAATTCGCTCTTTTTAAAATAAACACGCATCAGTACCTAAACTGTGTTCTCTCTCATCCAAACTATGAAACTTGGAATATTGAAAATGTAGCTTTAGACTTAGCTTATTGTTAGGTCGTTTTATCTTTAAGATAACTTTCACTTGGGCCATGTAAGTAGCAAGGGAGCGACATGAAGTGTGCCGAGGTCAGGCATTCGATGGTAATGGTCGATAGCTAATCATTTGGACCTAAAGTACACCGGCAAACTTCGAGTTTGCGTTTTAAATAATAATCGCTTGCATGTAATATTCAATACGATACAATTGAAACCATCCGGCGACGGTGTGTTAGATTGAATATACAGAAAAAGGTGTGATGACAGACTAGTAAGTTTTATTTAAAAAAATTTAAGAAATGGAGGGTCCATAAGATAATCTGTGAATAGCCCGGAATCGGTATATTCACAGGATAACTTATGGTTTTCTCTACGAGAATTAGTATGCCGGAACGAAAAGGTCAATAATAAATTATTTTCATTTCCAATAACAATGAACATCTTCAAGCGTAGAGTGAACGGGTACCTACTAGGGAAGCGCGTACCATATTAGGCCACATCTTAGCTTTCCATCAAGCGAGATTCTGGTCAAGCGCTTCCCTAACTAGAATAAAAAAAAAACATAGTCTCGCAGAACACCCCAATTTTTTGTATACTTTACGTATTTAATTAAAATGATAACATAGTCAATATCCTATCCAATTAACTCAAATAAGTATTGTATACGGTTCTAATTGGACAATACATAGACATACATAATATTATTATTCACATTTATTTAAAATGATTGACTACTACTGATTATATTCAGCGATATAACCAACTCGTGATCACGCCCGTAAGCGTTCACTTCTGATTGCGACCACTACACCATCGTCCATCGCAACAGTGACGTATTGAACAGTGGATTTCATAGCGTTCGCGTTGCAAATATTAACTCATTGAAATTCTGTGGAACCAATGAATCATTTAATCGTAAGTTTTCCTCAAACAGTCTAAATTAGGAATGCTTAAGAAGGCCATTATATGTATGAAGTTCTATATTTAAAACGTTTACAATTAAAATAGGAATAGAAATCGATCGTAGGATAAATGGATTCAAGATAAGTTATGTGCAAGCCGGTTTCATAGCAAATATCAATAATCATCATTACTATTCCCTACAATTATTTTATTACATTTTATTCACACGTGTTTTTTGTAGTTTTCGTTTTTTGTCAGCCGTTAGCGGCTTCAAGACGCAATTGTGCGTTTTTCTATGCCTTCATCCAAATAAGTGGTCGAAGAATAATTTCACAAGATAATACTCTTAAAGAGTAAATAGCCTCTTGTATATAACCTGGACAATATAACTCGACGTGTGACACAACCGTACATGACACTCATCTCACACTTTTTAATACGTGACGAGCCATAAAAGGTAATGGTACAGGGTGTATATTCAACTTTAAACATATTTGATCATCGCCCAAGTTAAGAGATAAAAATTCACGTTAGAAAAACTGATTATCAAAAATCAGATGACTATCGTTTTGGTAATCATGCATTTAATTAATTAATATACAGTGAATGCTTGCATTATTAACTCTGTGTTTTATTAATAATGTTATTAAATTACTCATTAACAATCATTGGTTAGTGGTAACGCTCGACATTAGTAAAGTAAAATAATATAAGATACCTAAATGTACACGTTACCTAATACATCAAAATGATTATTTATTTTATATTTTTAGTATGTTAGTGATTAAGCCGTATTATTTTATAATTACGCTTAATAATACGTTCCAAATCAGATTAATTATTTACTAAGTATCGATAAACAAACACCCTGTAAATACCAGAGCTCCATAAAAGTGCAGATTGTGGCCGCGTATTTTAAATTGTATAATTTAGCAAGTGACAAGCCACAGCGGATTGAAATTAAACGATTAGGATCTATATATTTAGTTGTACCGAAGTTTCATTTCTCGCTAACCGGCAACCGCCCCGACTACGCCCGGGCTACTTTACACAGCTTTTGAATGACATCAAAATCCGTATCGTGCCCATGCTCGTATACAATTTCTACAGATAACTTACAATACTATTCTAAATTTGATGTTTATATTGTCTGGCTAACGAAAGATGAGACTGGAAAAAGGCGGCAAATTCAAAAAATCAACATATGGCAACTTAGGTTATAGTTGGAAATATAGTTTTAATACTTTTATTAATAAATAAAATAATAATTTTCTCTTACGAGCAAAAAAAAAAAACAACAAACTCTTCATCGTTATAATATTGTTTTATGTAATATAGACATATAGTACAGTTAAGTGATACAGATAGACAAAAAAGAACACCGAATGAAAGCAAGAAAAAACACAATAAAAATACAATTAAAGTTTGTTTAATCAACATAATGATATTAAATCTAAAAATTCAACCGCGAGTGAATAGTAAGAATCACTATCATTATCTCTGACTCTTATTATGAACTCTTCCATTTCTGCAGTTATTCCATCTCGTTTTTTATACTATCTTCAACACGAATAACAAGGTCCGGTCATAGAAGAAATCTCGTCAAGATACTGATTTTGTGTCTTTAAACATTTTGAACGAAACAGATCATTCAATTTTTTTTATTGTTGCTTGAATAGTTTATAACTGGACTATTGGTGTCATCCATGTTACCTGCAAAATAATAAATATTAAACAATGCAATCAAAATGAATAGTATCAAAATATCAAAGTCACACTTAACAATGCATTGAGATATTTCACGTAAACACTCTTGTTTTTCCTTGAAAACTACATCTCTTTCAACTTGTTTCTTTTCAAATTTACTAATCATAGTAAAAAGAACCTTTTTTAAGTCGCTTTTCAATGTTTTCGTCTCGTTTTCAATTAGAAATCACTAAAATCGCGGAAATAATTTTCACTTTGACACATCAACAACTCAGGTTTTAATGACAATTACGTAATTATAAGTGTTACCATATAAATTTTCGAAATAAAAAGCCAGTCTCATCTTTCGTTAGCCAAACTTTAACGATAATTTTATTGCAAGCGTAATTATTCGTGCGACAGAAGAATGTTCATTCATATTATGTGATCGCACCCTACTATTATTATCATGGGTATCATTTGATAACAAATCAAGATGTTATATTAAATATGCTGATGTTTATCATTTGCCTGGTCACGTTGTGAGTCCAACACAATTTCTGAATAAGCTGGGATTAGAAGCGTTGCGAAAAGAACAAAATAATTACGTCTTGCAATTTATCCCACACAGCCTTTCAAACCATATCCATTAAACGATCGATCATTAAGAAAAAATCCAGCCTAGTCACATGTCATGTTATTATGATAATGTGCTGCAAGGAGCGAGATTTATTGAATGCGCCCGATACGATTTTCGACCGTCACCTTGTATTTATTTACTTGTAACCATACGTGAAGTGAATTACCACCTCAATGATCTATTTAAGGGTTTACATATAATTTATAATATAGTTAACAAGAACGTATATTTAGGAAAATATGGCGACAAGAATACAATTACAAACCTACATCGCAAACATTGTACCTACTACTTCATAGGAAAAGCTAAAAATTTAACTATATTGTATGTACATATTTCTTTTCTATCAAGACTTTAATAAGCGGATAACCACTTAAAAGGTTTGAAAGCCTGATTTTGTAATTTCCACAAAAATGAGTAAAACAAAACTATTTCTGCGACAATTTGTACAATAAAAGGATTTACTCCATACCAACTTTTAAATACGAAGTTGATTTTCAATTCCTAACATATTTGGGTATAAATGAATCCTCCAGGGTGTCTGTATACAAAATGTGGTTAGCATTGGTGTTTCATTAACGAATGTAGCCGCGCCGCGCGCCGACACGCGGTTTCCAATCCACTCAGGTTTCAACCCATTTACACAATACATTTACAAGTCGAAATTAAGTGAGCTTAATTACCTTTTAATCTGTAATCACTTCATTTGCATATTTCAATTTATTTTTATTTTTACTTAAGTGTTTTATAATTCAGGAATTCATTTTGATAACGAAATAGCATTTTATTTATATATAAACTATAAATTATTTAAAAGTACATTTTTTGAGTTCTTTAAAGTTAAATTCAGAGGTTAAAAAAATAACTTAATTTTTATACTTTAAGAACTGTAAATCTTCATTATATCCCAGTTCAAGCAAGATGAACACCTAGGCATTGCATTCAGTGCAAACTACACACGTTAGGTAAGTCAGACTAGAGCGGATCTTAGAACCAAATTATAAGCTACGTGTGTTTACACAAGTGTGGCAGAGCCCACAATGGGAGCGACTGGTTAGTCACGGTCCACGGACCTATTTGTTTTTATATTGTGAAACTGTTATTAAAAATAATGTTAGTTTTAAATTTATCTTCGCTGCTGTTTGCTGATACTGTTCAATTTTAAATTTGTAAAAATATTCTATGAAGGATATGCGAATTTTCTATCGTTAATAAGTTATCAATAAAATAACTAAGTAATATTATCATTTTAAACTAAATTTAAGCCAGTTTATTTTTATATTTAATTCTTTATTTACTAGAGATAATCAGATAGTCCACATGCATAGCATCTCTCAACCAAACTTAGAAAAACATACAAAACAAGACAGATCACAATTCGTTTTTTCAGTGACAAAAGATAATCAAACAATATTGATAAACCATTTGTAATTTTCTAACACCCGGCAAGTCTGTATTCATGGAGACATATTAAGTGCAATGACTCTCTATCGCACACTATAACAGTTGCTTCCATAACTGAGTTTCAATTATCATTCATCACACAAGCAATCGCTTCCATTGTATCAATCAAGCTGGACCTTGATCTGAATTAGGGTTGTTGAGGATTCCTCTTCCGCTTCCTCATAATGCGGAAGTTCCGCAATATTTTGGGTTCCTCAACCGTTACCGCATCCTCAAAAATAAAAATAAAAAAATCCTCTTCCGCTATCGCTTCCTCAAAATTTAGAGGAAATTTATGAGGATGCCGTATCTACGGCAACGCACTCGCTGCAGTGCGATGCCGGGCCGATCCGATCGGGCGGCGAATTTCCAAAGCTATTTGATTCACAAGTCTGACTCTAATAGATGAGCTTTTGTTTATGCATATTACCCGACAAAACCTAATCTATCTCAGTAAAAAAGTGACTCTATTTGAGTGACTCTATTTGAGTCACTTTTTTTACTGAGATAGCTTTTGTTTAGTCTAGCTTTTGTAGAGTTATTTTCAAACATTACATACGAACAAAACCTAAGAATAGACCTAAAATCGAGTAGAGTTTTACCGCCATAATAGATTAATATCGGTATAAAATTGCTATAATAGCATTTGTTGCTGCGATGTTAGAATGTATTTATCTAACAAAGTCTACGGGATTCCGGTCAATTTTTGTACTTTAATATATACCTTTGTAAATTCGGACAGGAAGCAAAGAAAACTTAAACCCTGACACCCTTATAAGTGACATGAGGGTGATTCCCACTCAAAAAAAAATTTTTAATTTTTAATTTTAAAAGTTTTGGTTCTTAATTTTGATTTTAATTTCCTATCATCCTCGTCCTCATCCGCTTCCTCTTCCGCTTCCTCATCCGCATCCTCTTCCTCAAAAAAATATCCTCATCCTCATCCGCATCCCCTAAATTTGCGTGTGAAAATTCCTCTTCCTCCTCCTCTTCCTCATAACCACTTCCTCAACAACCCTAATCTGAATATATTTACTAACTAATACTAATGTATCTATCCACTTGTCTCTACAGTAACACGTAAAGAATTGAGAAACAATATACTTCTTTGTTTTGGTACTGTAAGCTTTTAGCTCAACACAAATATTACTTTTCTAAATATTTTATCATATTAATTATAATAACATCTATGGCAGCATTTATGACGTAATGGAGGCAAATATTAATTAATATCCTTGTCTTATTTTAAGAGGACTGGACAAAGTGTTATTTAAACTGATGATGAAATTTAATTTTTGTGTGTGAGTTATTCTAAATAATTACATTATTTAACGAGATGAAGGATATTTACTATTTAGCATTGATTGACTTTGTTTTCAATAAGAATATATTTTAAAAGTGAAAAAAAAATTGAGATATCTTACAAATCAATAGGTTTTTCAGCACTTATGCACATTAGTAACAACTTTGTACCTATGTTCTATTAATCTATTCCAATAATTTTCACAAGTTGAATTATTACTCAGGCAATGCATCACATGCTATAGATAAATAAACTTGCTATTTAATACATACAAAAGCTGGGTTATCAATCCTTAATAGTAGGGGAGCCCAAGAGGGGATTTTGGGATTTACTCGAGCGCGTCAGATTACTATAAGGGACGGTACCTTAGCTATTCATTAGTACCTCTAGTCAATATGAGCAGTTATGGTTGGTGGGTGCGCTCAGGGGCCCCGCTGGAAAATTTGAATAATCCATAATTCCCTAAGGTTGAGCTCGAATCGTCAGATTAGCGAAATGGGGACTTCTTATATTGTAATTAACCCCCCCATATATTAATCTGACGCGCTCGAATAATATTACTTTAATTTTTTACCCTTTCTTCATAGCGATTAAATCGCCACTTAAATCGTCAGATTAACGTATACTTTTTTTCAGTGACGTCCTGGAGCATGCAAAATATCAATATCTAACGCGCTTGAGTATTTCCAAGCCAATTTTTTTCTTTTTTAAATTAAAAAAAATCAAAAAACCCTTCCCCACCGCTAAAAGTGAAAACATTATAGGACCTTTTTTTCTCGCTATGGTCTAATCTACCAATTCTAATAGGTTCCCGTGACGCTCGAGTAAATCCACATTTAGCATCCTGGGCTCCCCTACTATAATAACAGACCGAGTGGCCCAGATATAATATATGAGAGAATACTTATAATAAATATTTATTGAAAATGCACAACAATTAATTATTCATGTTCATATTATGTATTTTACATTAAAATTAGAATTAATCTGATGAATCTGATTATGTTCTACAGCAATAACAATAATCAAATGGTAGTGAATTTGTTAAAATTTAGATTTTTCATAACATTGTGATATTTACATGAAATTATTTATTTATAGATACCACAAGTGCGAAAGCGAGAGGTAATGAGCGGCGCCACCACTTAAAATTTATTTGCGATATAGGTACAAATTATAAATATATTGATAGGTTTTTGACAAAAAGTGCGATATAATCCTAAAAATATCTCAACCCTATCGAACCAATACAGTAAACGAAACTTGCGTACTAATCGTCGTAGTGTAAATAAACAAATTTAAGTGTAAACACACGCGTATGAACATATCACGCCGATTTGCGATCGGATCCAGCGCGAACCATCACAATCACAAATCTTATGAATCTGTGCGAGGCGATAAATATTATGTATCTCCTTACACCTTATATTAGCTGATATGAAGACGAACGTCTTGCACTCTCTGATGTTCTAAAATCTCACGTTACCTGCTCGAAGCGAATCCATCAAAACTCAAATAAACGCTGAAAAAAAATCCTTCGCCACAAAAAATCAAGCAATGCACAATGGATAGCACCTTGACAATCGCTACTTTAACCAAAACATAGCCTTTGTAGGCGTTTTGAGTTACGATATCGAGATATAAATTAATTATACACATGCGTTAACTCTGCCTTGGTGATGAATAACTTGTTTAAACCACGTAAAACAACATTTTCGAGCGCATTTTATAAAAATGCTGGTCGGCTCCTACACTGAATATGGCATAACACGCAAACACTGACTGAATTTCACACTGAAACACTGCACTGGACCGCGAAAGTTCGTTTGAGGAACGCGATATGAGCCTCGATATGCATTTTTTAACTCACCTTGTTGTTTATTTGCTATTTTATTAAAACAGTTTTGAAAAACTTCATATAAATGCATAGGCTCGTCATCGCTCGTCGCCATTTTGGAATTTACTGTCCAAATAAACCATAGACAAAATAGATGGCAATCAAATCAAACCGTTCCATTTAGCACAGAACTTATTTAATGATCGCTGAAAGTAATCATCATTCATCAAACATTTTATTCATTTAAGCATCAGGTTGATTAATCATGTAACACAAAACAGATTACGATACGATTAAATCTAGAACAATATTATTCATATATATTTAGATGCAGCTTAAAAGCTAGCAATCTTCTAGCAATACAAGAGCAATACAAATATATAAGAGCAGAGACAATAAGTTTTATTTTTATCTATCAATTTCATCATGTTTTGCTTCAGCTACACTTTGACGTTAACGATAAGAAAAAGTCTGCCTACAAAATTTTCGAGTGCACTTCAAAGAAAATAAACAAAATAATCTACATGTAACATGTTCTCATTGAATTCTATTAACAGTCAAAATCAGGTTAGTTCATTGACGAAAATAATGTACCATTTACATATACGGTGCTTACAGAGAATATTTGAATAACGTTTGTCATAATAACCTTCACTCTTTCAGATTCTTATTAGTTTTAGCCAGCTATCATCAAGATATTCTGGCATATTTAGACATAGAAAACAAAACAATTGCAAGACCAAACATGAGAATGGAAAACAAAGCACAGCGGCAGTGTACGATGCAAACATTTGCCAGGAAAGTTTTCAAGAGGCCCTTAGAAATTTCGATAAGAATGTACTAGATAATATGCGGAATATTGACGCGCGGTCAGTGGCATCGTTTCCTCGCTTCAAGTCGCCTCTGCAGGACATCATCAGCGTAGGATCAGCCAAAAAAGTATCACATATATCTGCTAGCAGCTTTGAACAAAACAAAAATGGGTGGCTAGATTTGACTCCAACGGTGACCGTAGACTTACGCGGCAAAAATAATAAATTCAGTGTCTCTGAGAATTTTGTAGGTCTATTAACGAGGAGTGTACAAAAAAATTCATTCAAATATAATGTCCAAGTTCGTGGTTTCAAAACAGAGAGGAGCGTACATGCAGATCTGAAGAGGAACCCCAACCTTTTAAATAGACTGCGTAAGTCTTTGGGTCAGTATAGAATACTCTGATGATGTTGGTATGCTAGATTCATTTCCACCCAAAACATACCAAATTGGTAATATCCTTTTCATCAGGAAACAATTATACACATGCAACCTGTTTATACTGTAATTAATAGAAAGTGAAACTTTTTGAGGTTCTTTTTTAAATCATACAACTAACAAATGTATTTATTGGTACAGACATTTTATTGTGTTTTATGTGTGTATAGTATAAAATTATATACACAAAACAAGTTCCAACTTATGTGATAATTTGTCAACCTACTGAATCTGAATTTTAATTTGTCACATTGTTATTGTTATAAATAAATACATTACAGTACACTTTTAAACAACCATTGTACTAATAAAGTTCACTTCTATCTCCTTCATACAGTTGCTAACAAATGAGCTGAAATTACTTGTCAAAAATCAACTGTTTAAACTTATTTGCTGTACAGAGAAAACTTTTTCTCCATTCATCTCATAGTTGACATCTATATTCCAGGTCTAAATGTATCGGAAACAACTGAGAAGCAATCAGCAGCGGGCCCGGAGGTCGCGCCGCGGCTCGAGAAGCTGCTCAACGAGGACACGGTGCTCACACACCAGCAGAAGGATAAGATTAAGATCGCTTTTGCCGAGGGCTATTTAGCAGGTGCATTTATTTGGTTACAATTTGTTGATAAGTGGTAAAAGTCTATAAGACATGTTCATGATCATGATAGAAACAACATCTACTATATATTTTTATCTATTCCAGGGTCTCACCCAGAAAATGTGCGCGGCACAAAAGCATCAAAATACTTAAAGTTGGTACAACAACTGCTGACCATTGTATTGTTTCTGGCCATCTTCGTGAGTCTCATGGCGTCCGTTAGTGGGACTGTCTTCCGGTATTTTTTACATTTGAATTTTTTTTTCATAACTACCCACATTTATTTGTTGCAATACTATACCAATTCTAACATTGAAGAACTACCTAGAACTTAAAATAATAACAGCAATATACAACTACTGTTCCAGGATCCAGCTGGGGAACCAAGTGGAGGTGGACCCGGAAGACATCTCCGTCACATTTGACGATGTGAAGGGATGCGATGAGGCCAAACAAGAGCTCAAAGATGTGGTGAGTTGGCATTTTCAATTTAAACAAAAAAAAAATTATTTTAATACGGTTTGTTTACTCGCCAGCAAATTAAAAATGTTTGTGATTCTATTTCCGATTGTGATAAACTGTTTAATTATAAAATGTATTATCTCAGATAGAAAACAAAAGTGAGTCGCATTAACCGCATTCCAGGTGGAATTCCTGAAGTCGCCGGAGAAGTTCTCGTCGCTGGGCGGCAAGCTGCCGAAGGGCGTGCTGCTGGTGGGCCCGCCCGGCACCGGCAAGACGCTGCTGGCGCGCGCCGTGGCGGGCGAGGCGCGCGTGCCCTTCTTCCACGCGGCCGGCCCCGAGTTCGACGAGATCCTCGTGGGGCAGGGCGCGCGCCGCGTGCGCGACCTGTTCAGTGAGTGGGGACATACACAGACCACATCATATTGGAAATATTATTCATTCACAGCTGTTGTTTGGTCAACTGTTACTTAATTTTTACTTTACTTAATAAAAATGTTCATGTATAAATATCACATTTTCAGAAGCAGCGAAAGAACGGGCGCCCTGTGTGATATTCATTGATGAAATCGACTCTGTCGGTGCCAAGAGAACCAACAGTGTGTTACACCCGTACGCCAATCAGGTATTTACAATTTTGATACTCAGTAAGACGAGATTATATTTTATTGGACACGAAACATTTAATTTATTAATTTTTATTTTGCAGACAATAAACCAGCTGCTCTCCGAGATGGATGGCTTCCACCAGAACGAGGGCGTGATCGTGCTCGGCGCGACCAACCGGCGCGACGACCTCGACCAGGCGCTGCTGCGACCCGGACGGTTCGACGTTGAGGTGAGTGTGTGAGTCGGGGAGTGAGCGAGTGAATGAGTGAATAATGTTTTCATTCACTAGTATAATACAAATGGACATTATTTTGGAGCGTCGTTGTCGGCAGGTGTCGGTGCCGACGCCCGACTACGGCGGGCGGCTGGAGATCCTGCGGCTGTACGTGGCGCGCGTGGCGGCCGCGCCCGCGCTCGACGTGGAGGCGCTCGCGCGGGCCACCACCGGCTTCACCGGCGCCGACCTCGAGAGCATGGTCAACCAGGCCGCGCTCAAGTGAGCACACGCACACACACACATGCGCTACTACAACACGCTACAACACACTACAATACGCTACAACACACTATAATATGCTACAACCCGTTACAACACAGTACAATACGCTACGACACGTTACAACACACTACAATACGCTACAACACGTTACAACACAGTACAATACGCTACAACACACTATATTATGCTACAACACACTACAATACGTTACAACACA
>CAJQZM010039050.1:39926-52334 GCA_907164665.1 Colias nastes | reverse complement strand
GTGTGGGGCGCGGGGCACGGGGCGAGGGGGAGGGGGGCTCGTGCGCGCGCTTTCGGGGCGTGGTACGGCGGGCGACGCCCCACGGCGCCCATTGTGGCAGTGGAGGGGAGCGCGGGCCCCCGGCTTCTATTTACTCTTTCAATCAGTGCGAGTGTTTGCCCCTGGCCGGCGTGCACGCGCGGGTGATGCGCTAGCCATGATCTCGCAGAAGCTATCGTACGGCGACGTGCCGACGTCCGCGTCGCTGTCCACGCTGTCACCGGGCCTCGCGCCACCTTACGTGAACGGTATGGGCTGCATGCCAGCGCAGCCGTACCCGAATCTCTACTCCAACAATATGGTCGCCAGCGGCTCCTGCATGGGATCCCCCGGCGTGGGATACTCGCCGCCGAGCACCATGGCGTCCTGCATGGGCGGCGGCGGAGCCGTGCCCTACGGCGCCCTGCCGAGGGAACAGGAAGCTGCCTCGCCAACATCGGCTCTACAGCGAGCGCGCAATGATAAAACTTACCGCCGCTCCTACACGCACGCGAAACCACCATACTCCTACATATCGCTCATCACGATGGCCATCCAGAATAACCCATCGCGCATGCTAACTCTCTCGGAAATCTATCAATTCATCATGGATTTGTTCCCATTTTACCGCCAGAACCAGCAACGCTGGCAGAATTCAATCCGACATTCGCTGTCCTTCAACGATTGTTTCGTGAAAGTGCCACGAACGCCAGACAAGCCTGGGAAAGGCTCGTTTTGGACGCTACATCCGGACAGCGGTAATATGTTCGAAAACGGCTGCTTTTTGAGGCGGCAGAAGCGCTTCAAAGATGAAAAGAAAGAGTCGATAAGGCAAGCGCAGAAAGCGGCTCACACGCACGGACACCACGGCAGTGGGCACGACAAACGGGATCACTCCCACGAAAAGACTTCAGTCGGAGGCGGCACAGGGGAAGAAAAAGAGATGCGTGATGAGCTGTTGGCGCAGTTACATGCGGCACCCGAGCTGTGCCTGCCCGAGCACACGCCGCTAGCGCTGGAGCACTACGCCCAGCTGAAGCAGGAGCCGACCGGCTACGCGCCCGCGCCGCACCCCTTCAGCATCACGCGGCTGCTGCCGGGCGCCGACACCAAGGCGGACCTGAAGATGTACGACGTGAACTATGGGTACGGGCACGCGCCGGCTGACAACTACTACCAGTCGCCGCTGTACCACCACCACGCGCACGCCCACCCGCAGCCGCCCTTGTGACAGTATCCGCTGGCCTAGGCCCGCGGGCCCTGGCCTCGCCGGGTGGCCCAAACGCCTTCAGGAACCAGCGAACTTCTCTTCAAATAACGGACTCCATGTGAGCGTGTTGTGTTCTTGTGATAAGGTAGCGTTGTAAATTGTGTACATATTCAGGCCGTGAGCGTACCGACGCACGGGCGGCGGTCTCGATAGGCCTAACTGTTAGTGGACTCTCGGAAGTGTCCTTTGTAATTTTGCACGGACGCCCATTCATATACCACTTACGATTATCGAATTTAGAATTAATACGTTAGTCCAAATTATCTTGCACATGATACTAATTTCAAACTCGCATTACGCTACGAATGAACTAATTTTTATGTCTAAGTGAATCCGCCCAAAACAATAATATGATATAACAAGTAATGACTACAACAATTCGATCGATATTATTGCTATCGATATTATCTTTACCTATTGATATTTCGATAAACTATCGGGCGCGTTGAAATCTTTTATTTGTGTCAACAAACTTGAACTTAAATACGCATATCAAATTTTAATAAATAAATATTATTTCGCAATCGATGTACATTATTTGAATGTGATTGCGAGTTATCTAATCTCAGAATAACTTATAGTGGAATAAACTGAACCATCAGAGGAATGGGTACGTACGAATTTATATAAAGTATTTTTATTTATTACGATACAATGTAGACGAGCAGGTTTCGCGTATAAAGATTGGTATATCAATGTGCGTTACGGGTGATGTCATATCGCGGACAGAACTGTGCAATGTTGTTTGTTTTAAATGTGTATATTATAATTAAATTAATAGATAGACGAAATGGAGTTATAGTCCTTCGACCATCGTATAGGCGTAGTTAAGTTTTGTATATATAGTTGTAAGATAAAATTATATATTGACTTTAAATATTATGGTGTTTGGTGTAAGATAGGTACCTATCTACGCTTCCGCACATTCCACTTAAATATATATTTATATGCAAGTTTCAATTTAGCATTTTAATATAATACTTGATAGACGTACAAATTATTTAATTATTTACAAATATCAATACTTTTGTGTAGAAAACGCTTGTCTTTCTGTCGATAAAGCAAGTTAAAATTGAATTATTCTTTAGTGCTCTTTTGACAAGTGTATCACGTTGCGTCATGAACATTAAACATAGCAATGACGGTCACCTTGGAGGTTTTATTTTTATCAAGGCTTGTGTAATGGCCTTAAGAGTTGTTAAGATCATCTTCAATTCGTTAAATTATGTGCCATATTCGATGCTGTTTCGACATTTTATATAATATCTAGCACGCAAATATTATTATTTACAATAGAAAATAAAGCCTATGCGTACGTGAAAATACTGATATTTTATATAGTGTAATATTCTATTTAAAAATTGTGATTTCATTAAATTTGTACGTTTGTCAAACAATAGCTTGATGTGATTTAAATAATTAGTTATGCTAAATTTAACCTTGTAGTTATAAATACATATTAATGTCATTTACTCGAATCTAGATAGGATACTTATATCATCTGTTAGTTCCAGAGTTAATAAAATTAAGTTTACAAAAAATGTTTTACGTGTTTTCATTTTGTTGCCAACTTTGTATACCTATCCAATGCTTTACTCGCCACTTTACTTCAAATGGGCCAATTTATCGAGAATAGTACGCTTTACAAATAAGTGCATGAGAATTACATTTTAATATCTACATATTGAAACAAAAAGTACACCTATTAAACTAATACCAACTCAAAGCCAGAAACAATATAAGTCTATTCATTTTAACCCTCTAGCGCCTGCCATTAATTTCCCAAACTCAATGACTAACCCTTTACCTGCGGCGGCGCTTCGTGCTATTAAGAGAACAATAAATAGTTATCGTATACTTTTACTGGCGGATATTTTCACTTTTGTTGCGCAAGGTTCCGGCCGTACCCACATTTATACTATGGTACCCACGACAGTAAAGTCATAAAGCACAAAAGGGTTAACGTATGGATGCTGGTGTTAATTTGCCTTGTGTCGGCGAAACGGCCAACAGAATGTATGAAGTAATTACACGTGACTCAATAGTGCTAAATATTGACGGCTTGATATTATTTTGTGGGACTTTGCTCAAAGAATAAATTTGAGCTCGTGTCATGTTTTAACAACTTTTCTGGATGTAATGGATATTCAATGCCATCAGTAACTATTTTTTAAGAAAAATATTTAACGCACATGTTTACTATTCGTGTGCTAAAACAAATTAGGTACTTACCTATATGTTGATCAAGTTTACAATGAATAAACTTATTTAACTTAGCATTCTTTATGCCATATATCAGGTATTGCCTTAAATTAAATTAATGTACCTAATGACACCAAATGAAAAATATTATGCTAAAACTAATCTTACATTAAAATTAACAAACACAAAGATGAGTAAATAACGTTGAGCGTTCTCAATATTTAGCGCCTCAAAACCGCAAAAATTCTTCCCAATATTCCAGACTATAAAATCAACACATTCAGAAACTAATAACTATTTGTGAAACATAGGATGAATGAATCTTTTTCTCGTCTCCGCGGGTGGTTTATTGCATCTATAAAAGTAACCACTCGACACCTGACTGACTTACTGTCGCTTTCATGTGAATAGACTCCATTCATATTGGCTTATTGACAAATACTTACCTATTATATATTTGGCTAATGAACATTGTTGTTACACGGTTATGTAAATAGGTTGACAAAATATTGTATTTTATCGCTCTGGATATAGTTATACAAACACAGTAGGATATTTGTTAAATAACTATAAGTATCTAATTCACAATACATACCTGACGATGAAATATAATCACTATTAGATGAGGAGAATTAAAATGTAAAAGTCGTTTATGGCACTAAACATTTCTATTAAAAATATACATTGTATCATCTCAACTTGAACAAGGCACCATAATTATAGTATAACTATTTCCCACACAGTATGGAAACAAACATCTCAATGTGTGGGCGCATCAAATTATTTATCTTTTATTGATTTAAGTTACTTGTTAACCGAGCTACTGGGCTTCATCCTCAACATATAACGATCATTGAAAGTTTACAAGTCATCAAAGATATGGACAACATTAGGCCAAATTCCAGCAATAGATCGTCGATATAAAATAGCCTTTATTCAATCAAGATAAGGTAGTAAGTAAATTTTGTGATCAGCATCAATAGTTGCATCATTTATAGTGAATCACTTAACTTTTTATACTTTTTTTCGGTGGTCGACGTATGTTTTGTTATAAGTTTTTGTGAGTGCGTGTGATGTTATGTCAGCGAGGCCTCATGTCGACCTTTTGTGTGTTTTGTCCGGTGATAATAAAAATAAAACACTTTCTTTGTTCGATGTAACGGTAGACGCTGGGTGCGGGTCTTCATATTGTGTTAAATAAATTTCTTAGTTACAATTAAGGACATTTATGCCACACACAACGATTTATTCGACTTTATACGAGTTTTTGAGGTTTAGAATATGATTTACTTGGACATGTTTCTGTTCACCGACGGATCGAAATATGACGGAAGTATAACAAATATTTTCCCTTAAACTTTAACAACAATATAATTTTATTAGACGAAGTATAACGTTATAAACATTAATTTACCTATAGTCCTATAATATTATACAGCTGACATAGTAAATGTTCTAATTAATATTTTCCAATATTCTTATTCCTTAGCTGCAAAACCTACAAAACGTTCCTCGTAACTCGTGTAAATTCTCTACACCTTTGAGGATTATTTTCAGGTTAATTTCTTCCTTAACACTAATTTTATATAAGGTATGAGGTAGGTGTGATAGCTAGCTTTTCTTTTTTATTGAGCATTCGTAAGCCAGGTATTGCCAATATAATTCGATTTAATGCATTGCGTGTTTATGTCAAGATGATCTTATCATCTCTTAATCATAATATTTCATAAATAGGTAATGCGGTTTCCAATTCTTTTTATGTAACGTTTCCATTGTTCAGTTATATAGTTTTTGCTATGGATTTGTTTAATAATAAATAAATCATTCTTATGGAACAATTACTATGTGCTCATATCAGAATACCAACGTTATGTAGGTAAGTATGTTAATTCAAATAATTGAATTCAATATTACCTTTGACTCTTACTTATAAAAAAGTTTTTCTTTTGAAAGAGTTAAGAAGAAGTTCAGTTTCATTCTCCTTGAATCATATACAGATATATTAAGGTAGGTAGATATATTTATTAAGAAGAAAGAATTCGCTAGAATTTCGGACTGTCCCCCATATCAATATCGTGAGTGATTTTGTAGCGTACAGCGACGCAGAATTGAAAACTATTTGTAGAACAAACACCATCCATCACCGACCCGCACTTAGCCGTATTGCTGGCTCCGATCTATGGGGGAAGCAATCTTTCGTAGGTACACCAAAATATATTTTTGGTTACATTTTAAGGAGTGAAATAATATTGAAATCCTGGCTGTTTTGATGATACTATTTTTTTCATAAGGTAGTCTAGATCAGGAAATAGCACAATTTTAGAAATCTTAGTAATAAAGTACATAGGTAAATGTTTTCTCACACCTAGAGCAAGTAATAGGATCATTTAAATAAGTAGAGCTGAAAGCTATCATCTGAGAACAGTGTTATGACTGATTGATACAATCCTGCTGGCGCTGGATGCTGTATAATAAAATAATGGTTCTGAAAAAGGATATAAAAGTTGATTTTAGATTTTGCATCTCGTATAGGTAATAATGGTAATTGAACATTAAATATGTTTAATTAATTTCTACGGTCTTTATTTTTACTCACATAGTAGTGAGTGTGCGCATCTAAAAATTCTTATGAATACCCATATCAAATAAACACTTTATTTTATAGCAAAATACATATACCTACACCATGCATTGCACAGGAATACAACGGAAATTCAGCAAATCCCCTCCAGACGTAGCAGGAGTAACAAATAAAAAGGGTAGCTATAGTTGGTATTAGTTTTTGTTTTATTTATTTGTCTTTTTGAGACGGATCACCAACCTTCTGACCACCGTGATGTATGGATGATTTATGAGTGAGATGAAACTGCGAAATTGAATTCAGCTGGCCATTTTAATTTTGACTAAAAGGAAAGATAAATACTAGCAGACGAGCTTGATATTCGTGTAAAAAATGTTAACAACCTATTTCCAGATCTATAACTGAATCAGATTTCTTAAAAATCGATTAAGTTATTTTGGAGTTAGGAGTGTGGTGAATAACATTGTCACACGAGAATTTTTCGTTTAAGTTTTTAGGGTAAAAATGTTTACCTACCCATTTCAAATTATATTAAACTCACATACCACTTATATGATAGTTCCTGAAATAAGAAAGTATGAAAATTCTCATAAAGAACTTGTAGGTAAACGCAACAGATATGTATGCAGACTCATATTCATAACGTCTAATTGTCCACTCTATCACAATGTGCGCTGAACGCAGGGCGTTGACCCCGCGGCGGCCATTTTGTATTTTCAAATTGCATCACGCAACCGTTATATACTTATTAGTGCTTCTTGACTATCTATTCTGAATATAACGAATTGTATTTCTTTAAACATAAAAAGGTTTTTAAAAAGGGAGAGAAAAGTTTAAATTGTCCCCACGCTTAAGATTTTCGTGGTCGTAGCCAAATTATATGACACAAATAATACGCTTTTTAAGCGGTATTATTCCAATAAATTGAACCTATTTTCATCACGACTCTATTACAATGTCTTATCAACTAGCTTCTGATAGCAATGCACATAATACAGTTGATTTACTCATTCCAATGCTGAGACTCAACGATGTGTACACTATATATTAGTTCACAAACATAACTATTGATTCACAAAACATTTTTAAATCTTAAATTTACTTGTTTAGCGGTTAATTGATCAAGTACGTAAACGTATTGATGTTACAAGAGAGATAATATTTGGCATTTCAACAAACATTTGACAATATTTGTACTTTTCGTTAGTGTTTATTAAACTACTTGAAATGTAGCGAATCATCAAAACAAAGAACGTATTGGACATTGTAATTTGTACAGCTATAGTAAATTTACAAAAACATTTGAATGAATAAAAGAAAAATGAGGAAATGCGCGAGATCAATGAACTGTATTTATTCACAGGTTCCTAAAAGGTCTGAATCTGCTTTGGTAATGATTTGTGAAAGTTCTTTCTAATTAGAAATAAACTTAATTGTATTGAACCAATAATTCTTTATGTATTCTCTGACTAAATTGAGATTGAAAAATGATTATGATGATGAAGTTGTAAAATTTTCAGATGTTGTGGTAATTTTTCAGGTCTATAAAACTGAATGAATTAAAAGAAATAGGTATGGGTGCTATTCTTGGCTAAAAAAAAAAAAAAATACATTTATGTTTCTTTTATTTTCTGTTTTGCCGTAGCCCGTAGAATACCTAAGCATACATTTGAACATAATAATGCATTATTAAAAATAAATAATTACAAAGGAAAAGCTTACCTATGTTTCTATATTTAATTCGAAGATAATTTTTATCTGATAATGCACAAGACAGTTATTATTATATTACGTACCTACAGTTAATTATTTGAAGCCAAAAATGTACAAAACATAAAAAAGAGCTTACATTTTTCTAAAGTTTTGATTGTTACTGTATGGAAACTAAAATCGCAAGCATTTTCATACCAACAAATATAGCAGTAGGTAATAAACACCCACAATGATTTTTTTTACCATTTTTAATTTTTTAATAAGTTAGGTACATTTTCCACATGAGCTATAAAAAAAACATTTAAAAATGTAAGAGAAAGTCTTTAACCACGATAGATTTTATTTTCTATTCATTTGCATCTCAAAATCATAGAAAATATAATAATGATGTTCAATATTTATAACCTTCAAAAATGATGTGTCGGTTATAACACATATATTTCCTAGAATTTGAACGAAGTGTGAATTACGTATTTCCCAAAACGTTTTAAATATTAGTAGTTTAATTTTCATCGATATTACAATGAGGCATAAGGTTCAAAATTGTATTTATCTTTGAGATAGAACCAATGTCTGATAACGCGTCATTTTCAATTCTAGTTAGGGAAGCCTCTACTAACTTTTATTACAAATTTATTTAATAATGTATAAGATCACGATTTTATATCTATACTAATATTATAAAGCTGAAGAGTTTGTTTGTTTGTTTGTTTATTTGAACGCGCTAATCTCAGGTACTACTTGTCCGATTTGAAAAGTTCTTTCAGTGTTAGATACCTAGCCCATTTATCGAGGAAGGCTATAGGCTATTATCATCACGCTAAGACCAACAGGAGCGGAGCAATGCGGGTGAAACCGCGCGGCACAGCTAGTGTATAATATTTATTAAAGTATATATCAAAACCATATTGACTCTCTTATTAAGTCTTAATTCCAATAGAAAAAAACTTTATATCAACGGTAAAATCAATTTACTTTTTTTAATCATAAAAATTATAGAAGAAAATATGAATAAAATGTAGTATGTATATGTATCCTACACATCCTAAAATTATTCACTCCAACAATATTAGCAGCATATTCGCAGCAATATATTCCCATATGAATACAGAAGTCTGAAAATTAGCACTGCTATATATAACAACGAACGACTTACATTAGGTACACTATGTTAATCATAGTCGTGTGTAAGCAATCTAAAGACATGTAGTCTGAAGCATTAACTGCAAAACCATGGCATGTTAATAAAACTGCTAATGAATTGTAGTTTGTAGTCATTTAACTCATCAATTGTAACCTCCTTGTTATACTTATGTTGTGATTGTTTTGTTTTGAAGGACAAACGAATATCACCCAGAAGCTCTTTGACTATAAATAGGTACCTACTGTGTATTGGTTGATTTCCATGCTAGACAAGCTTTTATTCATTATTTCAACAATTACTTGCATAATTAATAAGATTATAAATGCGAATATTTTAACACTTCAATATTTTATATAGTTTTAAGTGAGACTACTGAAAAAAGCTTTTCTAGTGTAAGATAAGTTTGTGTTGATGTAAGTACTTACATCAATATATCAAAAATATATTCTAATGAGGATAAAGGAATTAAGGGCAATCATATCTCATGGTCAGACCTCTCTGAACATTAGCGAAAAATGTGTAGTGAGATAGGTAGGAAGTATTGGAATTATTGTTCAAACAGAGTCAACAATTACTATACCATAACAAAAGTTATGTACGCAACACTGCATAACATATACTCATCTTTCAATAGTTTCCTATTTAACATAACTAAACACTCACGACCAAGTATCATTTCGTTAAAGAGGTCATTCAGAAACTATAATTGACTTGCAACTTTGTGCTGGTGGCAGCCCTGCGATCGCGTTCACTTTTTATCGTCTTTACGTTGGTACCTAGTATTTGCTCATTGTCGCGGTATCGATGCGGGGTCAGTATCGATTTACGCTCGCCTGTTATCGAATAGTCGATATTTTTGTTTGCCCAGCCCCATCAATGAGGCTCGAGTGTATCTTGCGTATTTAAGCAATAACTTGTTTGATAATGCTTTACAGTGCTTGCACTGTGATTAGTCGCGCCTCTCTTGATTGCGCTAGTGATTTATTTTGTTTTATCAATTACATTTCGATTGCGGTTCATTTGCAATCGACAGCTGTTACGCGTCTATCTAGTGATGTTTCGCAACGATATCAAAGTTGTATTAGAGAAGGCAATTACAAGATTATGCTGCAAACTATATTGTAAATTGCACAGCTAATTAAGGTTACCAATCAAATATTGCTAACTATAACACAATAATACAAAACGACAAGATATAGGAAACAGCCAATATCCTTCCCACGGCTCCGACAAAGCACTTAAGATTGAATTTCGGCTCCTATGTAATAAAATACTAGCCTACTAATATAAAAGCCGATCGCATTAGCTAAAGGCCATTATTAAAAAGTATCGGATTTCGAAGCGCAGCGCGTCGGCTCCGACCAATAGTGTGGCCGGGACAAATGAACAACCAATCAAATACGAGTATTTTTTGTGGATCCATTTAATGGATTGTTCTTCATTTGATTTATGCTTTCGGCACAGAATACATAATAGTAGCTAAACGCTACAGAACGGACACTCTCCGCCTCCCGCCAAAATTAAACTTACCTCACCCCGCGCGATCGTGATTAAGAACGCGAATAAAGTCAAATCACCAATCAACTTGTAGTTGATACGTGTAATATTCAAGACCAAATATAAAAAATAAAATATATGTAAAACTTGATGATATTTTGGATTATATTGTCAGATCAAAAACATAAAATATTGAAATTGACTCGATAGAAAAAATTCACGAAGTTACCTCTAAATTTCACACTTTTACGTTTTTTACTTGACATGGTAATGCCTATTATGTTATTTTTTTCATAAACAATTATATTGAAACATTTGTGAGAACTTTGTAGGACCACTTTTTTGTAATTACTTTTAGTTTTGGTTTAATCACGATAAAACACTTTTGGCGCTTACTATATTTTTAATTACGCAAGAAATCATCTTGCATCGCACGTTCTAGGAGCTTCAAACATAATTCTATTTCATACATCAGACGCTATCGCTCCGTTGAGACGAGTAGACCATGCTCAAATTGCTGTGCCGCGCGCCGATTTTTTAATAATATTGTTTTAATATTGTTTTTTTGAAAATGGTAAACAACAAAAGAACATTGAAACTTCAGAAACGAGAACTAAAAGAGATTCATATTTACTTAAATGATATCTAACTAATTTTCGAAGATAAGTTAATATACTTAGTATTGTAATCATATTAATAAATAATTATTATTTATAATAAATAATAAATAATTATTATTTATAATAAATAATAATTATTATTATTTATAATAAATAATAATTATTATTATTTATTAATATGTATTAATAAAAAATACGACTTGATTCATTTCAGAAACTTTATGCAGGTGAGTTTAGATATCTATTATTTTCGTAAATTCGTTTCCGCGGGCTTGACGCGACGATCTTAGGTTTACATAGGTACCTAGTTATATGGATATAAATATTTCATTCATAGTTTTACATCAATAAAATCAAGAAAGATTTATAGTATATATTTTATGAATTATAATATTATTAGCTAAAGCTAAGACATACCTACATACAAACATACAAAAATTCGAAAAGCTATATTTATTATTTATGTACTTATAGATATTATGTAATATTATTATGTAATACAGATTTTGAATATATTATATATTATATAGGTATATACTATTCACAACCTGTTTACGTTTTTTACTGGAACAACCATAGGAATCTACAAATAGGTAGTAATTAATCTACCTACCTATTTGTAGATAAATTTGATAATATGTTTCCGCGGGCTGAGTAGGTATTGACGCTACGATCTTAGGTATACATATATGGATATAAATATTTCATTCATAGTTTTACATCTATAAAATCAAGAAAGATTTATAGTATATTTTTTATGAATTATAATATTATTAGCTAATGCTAAGACATACATACAAACATACAAAAATTCGAAAAGCTATATTTATGTACTTATAGATAATCTATAATATGTAATATTATTATGTAATACAGATTGTGAATATATTATATAGGTATATACTAAAAAACATGCCTAGATATTACTTTGAGTTGTCCGTATGGTGGAGGTAAGTCCCACGAAAATCGTTATTTGACGACTTTTTACAAATGGGTCTCACACAGTCACACTATCCATACCTACTAAATTAGCTTAGCTTACAAAAAAAATTAGCTGGTAAATTAGCTTGGAGAAATTTTTGCGTTTGTAGTAGTATATGGTCAGCAAATAAAAAAAACAACATTTTATTTTTAGTTTTTATTATAATATATAATATATGGGATTTTAAATCTAATATCTAATAAGTATCTAATATTCTAATATTCTAATATCTGATCTGATAATATTATAAAGGCGAAAGTTTGTATGGATGTATGGATGTTTGTTACTCTTTCACGTAAAAACTACTGAACCGATTACAATGAAATTTAGCACACATATAGAGGGTAACTTGGATTAACACATAGGATAGTTTTTATCCCG
>CAJQZM010039050.1:323-39916 GCA_907164665.1 Colias nastes | reverse complement strand
CATATAGAGGGTAACTTGGATTAACACATAGGATAGTTTTTATCCCGAAAATCCCACGGGAACGGGAACTATGCGGGTTTTCCTTTGCAAACGCGGGCGAAGCCGCGGGCGGAAATCTAGTTAAACTATATGTGTTTCTCCTCTGAAAAAGATGAGACTTTATTTTAATATTTGCACATTTAACATACGTATAACTTTTACATTAACAATTAACAATATAAAGTTACAACACTTACACACAAATTAAACACTTCAACAAATATTATAACAATAATAACAAATAATAACAACAATCAACAAATACAAAATTTAACAATTACGTAATAATTATAACTTTTGAATGAAATGTGTGCTTTATGTTCTAAGGCTAAGCGCGCACCACGATTTTAATTTTTGCGACACGATTTCAAAATCGCGCTGTAGAAAATCGCAGAGAGTACGGTGCGCGCACAGCGATAATTTAATAGTGATCATTACTCACTTTCATCATTGATTTCGTACAAGTTGCTTGTCTTTATTTACTACTTCGGAGGATAAGAAAAAAAAAAGAAAAGCAAAATGTGACAAATCACAATTTTAAAATCGCTGCGATTATTTAATCGCATGTGCGCGCATTGTCATATTAACTCATACGTTGTATTTCTGCGATAAAATAATCACGCTGCATAAAATCGTGGTGCGCGCTTAGCCTTACGGTACCAAGCGACCTTCAAGCGACTGACGAAAGACTGCACGTGGCACCTGCGGACAGCGTAAACTGGTTTATTCTGGTTTTGTGCGTGTTTCCACTTTCAACTATCAAGTGACGATTTATTTATTTGTTTTGTTTCGTAATTATTATGGTCAAATATTAATAACGAAACAAATTATTATGGACACGATATTTTATTGTTTCACGGTAGTCGTCTTGTCGTTTGCTCAAGGACGTGAAATTGAATGATAATTATATTTTTTTTTTATAAAGTCAAAACCATTTTCTTTCAAATAAAAACTTGTTTTTATTGAAAACAAAAATCAGAGTGTTGCTAGGAATAAGTATAAAATTAAATAGTAATGTTAGGATATCGAAACATTTTTGTATTTTTAAACGATATAGTGGAAACGCGCTCTAAGATCTGAGTAATATACACACCACTACATAATATGCAAAAATTTCTCCAAGCTAATTTACCTTGTACTAATATTATACTAATGTTGTACTAATATTATAAATGTGAAAGTAACTCTGTCTGTCTGTCTGTTACTCAATCACGCCTACTGAACCAATTTGCATGAAATTTGGTATAGAGATATTTTGATACCCGAGAAAGGACATAGGATAGGTTTTATCCCGGAAATCCCACGGGAACGGAAACTATGCGGGTTTTTCTTTGACTGCGCGGGCGATGCCGCGGGCGGAAAGCTAGTATATAATATCTACACAACAATATAACATTCATTCAAATCATACAAACAAACATACATAAACAAACAGACAGATTTTTTTACGGATTCGTGCTCTATACTGTTTCCCTAATAGGTATTGTTTTTTTGAATATATTACATACGTATACACTTTTTTTACTGTTTTATTATATGTATAGATTATCATCAATAATTATAAATAAAAAATAATAATGAATTATCATATTACATAATATTTCAACTTCACTGTTTTATATAATTATTTCATTAATATACTACCGAAAATACGCGTTGAACGAGCGAAGAATATTGTGTTTAATTTAGCGTCCGATGAACTTTACGTGTACGATGAGCCGGGTGTATGATGGAAGAATGATTGCGCGCGGCATGGCGCGCTATGGCCCCGCCCATTAAACTATAGAAATTCTCTGGCTTTATGCGCCCTCTTAAAATGGGCCATATTTTTATGCAAGGACGATACGCAACGAAGATTGACAACATTAATCAAATTGACTTAAAGTAATTTTATTATTTTGGATTTGTGATTATCGTTTTTCGTAGAAAATGGTTAGATATTGTGCTGTTTACGGATGTATTTCATCAGAAAAACGCGAATTTTTTTTTACGCTAGTCACAAATGTGCCAACCATAAAGCGTTAACACACACATTTGCAGTCTCTACAGTGTGACTGTCAAAACGATAAATTTGTATGGAGTGTCCGGGGTGTGCTTTCGGTTGTTATTTTGTTTTTGTTTTAATGAATGCTCCATTTGTATACTATAGGTATATGAATGTTTTTATGACAATAGCTTATAGCATGCATCTGTAATATTAATTACTCTTTTCAATTTATGCCTATTCATAAATATGGTGAAATAATCGGTATTCAGTACAAGCATGTTCTTAAAAATACATACAATATACCTCATAGATTAAAAAAAATCAAGTTCAATAAAGTTTTGACGAAAAAGCCTAATTATTTATTATTATCTATTAAAACCATAATATAGAAAATGAATAAGAACTTTATTCCACTTGTAGCATAGTTTATTAAATAGTTATGGTTGTAGCCTTTAGGTATACTCTGATGCGTGACAAAAATTCTGTACGCTCTCCTAGAGCAAAGTTTCTTGGAAAAACATATTAAAAATTCAAACTGGAACTTATAGCTGTGCTTATAGTTTCATGGCTCTGTATTTTGACCATAGGTATATTCTGTTAATAAAAAGCAAAGTCTACTCTATGTGTTTCAAAATATGTAATTACATTATAAAGATAGATAAATTAGAATCAACATAAAACAATGAAAAACAAGGGAACATGTGTTGTTCGTTATCATATACCTAAGTAATAACTTAGCAAACTATTGTAGTTAAGCTACAATTATGTTCTAAACGGTCCACTTTATCACATCGCTTAACAATTTCTATTGCCATATAGTAACTGGATGGAAAATAGCTAATATTAAATGTAATATAGAAAAGACGAAAATGAATTCTGAAAATGTTAAGAAACTGAAGTCTCGATGAAAATATAGGTTTCTGGCATTGGTTTTTCCACATACATAATCATCAGAAATGAAAGAAAAAAGTGTCACTTCATTAGGATTCAATTGAATGAGATACTAATGAGACAGTCATGGTTTGACTGCCTCCTTCGTATAGGTAGTTATGAGACAAAAATTCCAGGATTGTCCAAAATGTAGAATGGACATCTTTACTTTGCAGAGCTCCGAAGAATGATCAATTACATTTAATATATCATTGCATTAAATACATTACATTTAATATATCAGATCAATTTTATTTAAATAATAAAGTCGGTAATAAGGTACCTATGTTAAACGTTTTAAAATATATCGTAAAATAACACCAAAATAACACCTGTTTAAGGGTGGAGCCAAGAGCCCAACAATAGCAATAAATAAATATCGTCACATCTAGAATACAATAATCTGTGTATAATTCTGTGGAAAGGGACATGCGCAGTACTAACAGTCAATACTACGCGTGGCCAAAGCAACATAGCTTTGTATATCACAACAGCTCCATACACCAGAGAATCAGCTTGATATACGTTCCAGAATTAAATACAAATATTGTAAACAATATGTATAAGAAATGTTTGGCTTATCTAGTATGTAATTTATAAAATGTAAAAGTAGTCTTGGTGGTTGCTACAATTTGTAAATGTAAACGCCTCTACCGGGTATTCATGGGAGCTAGATATGGATAGCTCCCTGTACTCATTTTATATAGCTTGTTATAAATATATATAATATAGGTATAGTTGAATTTAGATGAACAATGAAAAAATTATATGCTGATGTCTTGTATTTATCTATAATTTATTCAAATAAATCTAGTTACCTAAATTTAATGTACCGATACGTACCTGAAATATATGTTAGAAACCATTTTAATATTAAGCTGGTAAAGTAATATTTCTATAATGTAATTTACTGTCAAAAAAATAAGAACAAATTAAACACTACAACTCCAACCAAGAACCTAAGCAATTCTGAAAACATCAAAATTGATCGAATAGTAAAATAGCTTATAGAATCGTTACGAAATGATTTTCACTATAGTATTAAAATAAATTCCCAGTCAATTGTCGCGTATAAACGAAGACGTCGGCTAACAGAATGTTGGCTCATTATTGTTAAAGCGACGGACTCTCAGATATAATATTAGACGGCTCTTTTTAAGTAAACTTGCAGAAACGACTGTATACTTTAAGTTGAAATTAAAGACGTTGATAGAGTATCGTTGTACTACGAATAATGCAATGTACTTTATCTTTATTTTAGTATCATTTAAAGACTTTTTTCGTACACTAGATTCTCTGTAGCTTTTCTAAGCTTGACCATCATCACACCTACTGGTGAGCGAAGATGTGGGCTGCGGCCATAGAGTGTAGAGCCCTTTGTAGCATCCCCAGATAGTGCCTGCTACTTTTTTATTTCAATACAAAACTATAAATATACATACACAAATATATTTTTTTATAATTATTTACAGTTTTAGTTAATTGTTATTGTATATTTCCGGTTGATACGTGAACTTTATTTTTTACTCTCCTTCCTTTGTTCACGTCACCCTTACTTAGGGCGGCCGTACACGGACCGCTTCAAGCAGTTGAGACCGTCGCGTCGGCTTGAAGCCACGACCGCGCGGTGAACTATAGACATTCATTCACTCCCGTACACAGACTGCTCGAGCAGTCGCGTCTGCTTCAAGCCGTCAACTGCATGATGAAATTCCATCGTGCTCGCGAGCGGTCGTGAGGCATACACTGACTGCTCGAGCCGTTGACTGCGCCAGAGCCGTCGACAGCTCCCTTCCTCCCTGAAAATCAATGACTTGACTAGTCAGAAAATCAACTGCTCGAGCGGAATCTTAAACTCAAAATCATATTATGCATATTATTTATACAAAGGTAATTAAATTTAAGTTAAAGCTAGGTAAATACTGGTAGGTACAAATTAGTTTACTCGAAATCGTTTCGTTAAATGAACGAGTCCTAATTATTACAACTGCAAGTCTCTTATTAAATAGATTAAACAATGATTATCGTGACGGAGACTTGAGAATTTTCATAAGTTCAATTGAACGGAAAAAATCGGCACGGACTAATCACGACACGATTTGGCTGGCTTTATGTAAGAATGAGCTATCGATAATTGTGATTATTTTATTTCATTTTAGACATTATTGCTGAAAAATAGAGATGATTAAAAAAATGTTTAGTGATTTTTTTGTGAAATGTTTTGTTGGTTGAAATGAAATGTAAATAAGTTGTAGAGGTAAATAAAACCTGTTCGTATACAAGTTTTTTTATTTAAATAAAATGATTCATAGAACTAACAAATTATTTTTAATCGTGATGATTGAAAAGACTTCTAGATGCCTTTTGATACTTAATTTAGAACTGTACATAATATAGGTGTATAAATCGCAACAATAAAAGCAAAAGTAAGTTTAATTCGTAGCACAAGTTTCATTAAACCGGTGCACTACTGCTGAATGCCGTCCAAGCTAACAATTAAGGCAGATTAAAAAAACTTCTTTATTTAAGAGAGGATGTTTCCTTCGGAGATCGGCAATTTGTTGAAATTTTCTTTAAAAATTTTCACTTCGATGTCCGTTTAATAGAGTACCTGACTTATGTTTGTTCTGACTTTGTAATTCGATTGAATTGTTAATCTCGAAAGAGGATTAGGTGTAATTCCATTTTCCTTTACAATATTTGGATAGAAATTCGACTTGATTTTAATACAATGCTAATGGTGACAATACATATTTTTAAATTAAATAGAGAATAGTCAAAATATGTTGCATTTAACACTACAGCGCACGCGCCCTTTTTTTTTACATGGTTGCTCGCGTGCTCTACCATAGTAGAAAACTGTATTTGAAATATTAAAAAAATGGGTGGTCCTAAAATGATAATACTCAGTAATATTAAACTTTTAATTATTGTAACAAATAATTATAAAAAAAAATAAAATTTTAATAGCATATAATTAAAATTAGGATCAAATTATGAGATCAAGAAAATAATCAACATTTTTGGGAAGTTTGAGATCAGCTCAAAAAAAAACAACTTCTAATAAGCGATGACCGACTTATTGGCCATCATCCTGACATTCAATACAGACCACAACTTGGTGATCAGGACAAATCCATCTGGTACATCGCTTACACCATTTTTTCGAGCTCGGAAACACAGGCAAAATTTGCCTACTCTTCCCATTTTTTGAGGATCATGACGTATTGGTACCTCATCTACGTGACCCAAAAGCTATTTACTTTTATTTTTTAATTGGCGGGGAAGGTTTTCGACTGTGAATCTTCTTGCCATGAGGGGTTTCACCAGCTCGTACGAAAGATCGTAAAGAAAATTACGTCTCACAATTCTTTCTTGGCCTTTGTTTAGTTGGTGGATTATCAAGGCATTTATGAATCGGATGTTTTGAGATCTTGCCCGGGTTGCTGAAGGACATGTTTTACTCCAGCGTGTTCCATTTCGAGATACATAAATGTCATCACGTGTATTGTTTTGGACAAGTTCAGAAAGAGTCGTGTCATCTTCAGATGATGATGCATGATTTTCACTTACAGCTTCCTGCATCTGATTCCTATCTTCCTGTTCCATTGGTTGTACATATACTTCCCCATCGTCCGAGTCACTTTGGATCACTTCCTCGTCCTCTAATTCTTCGTTCAGCCATCACGCGCGCCTCCAATACGGGGTCCATTTTTTCGCCTAAAGCAAAGAAATATTAATTATTAAATACATCATTATACATGAAATAGTAATGCAACTGTACATAGTTAAATTTTAAAATTTAAATCATTCAATGTCCATTGATAATAATTTAAAAAACCCAAAAAAGAAAGTTTTACTTACCTTCAGTTTTATTACACCAATACTCGCATGTACTACTATAGTAGAAGCCGAACTTTGACACGTCATAACAGGAACATGCGCTTACGTTGCAAATATGCACCATACTAATCCGTTTGGCAATTTTGTCGACTTAGCTTATCTGGGAGCTGGGGGGGTTAGGTGTAAGAATGAATGAATGGCGGTAAAATAAGTAAGTGCGTTCTACTATAGTAGAACGCGCGTGCACTGTAGTGTTAACATTTATCGCATTTAATAGGTATGTTATTTTCATATTATTATTCATTAATATGTACGCTTAAAAAAATTAACACAGAAAGTTACATTTGTGTGATGTGTACACACACACAAGCAGAAAACGGGAGGTTTTGTAATTACACTAGTGTACAAATATAAAAGGTAATAGGATAAAATAATTTATCCTTATATATGATCTCACTCTAGCTCAATACCACAAAAATTATGTAATTTAATTCCACTTGCACATAATATATACAAAAATAAACTCCATCTATTATTGGAAGTTTATCTTCAATCTATACCCATTCTTGGAAACGTACTCCCTTAGCTCCAAGAGTTATACAAAAACCGTACAGATCCCTAATATACCATTTTTCTCATAGTCACGTATAGTTCACAGTACATCCTGCGTCCTGTTATCAATTCTCATTAGATAACACCAGCGACGTCTCGGAACCGAACTGCAAACAACCTTATCGGGAACCGGGTGAGGACTGAGATGTTTTTCAAATTGATTTCTAACTCTTTTTTCGTATCTAAATGTATTGCGTAATGTTATAGACTTATAGAGAAATGTAGGTAGGTAATATTTGGTAGAGTAGGTAACTAGTTGTTATTTAAAGACGCTTTCAGTTACAATAAAAATAAAGTACATTTCAGTACCTATCTAGTTATTATTACTACACAGTTAGAGGAAAAATTAAGTCATTTATAGGCTCTACTAAATAATTAAATATATCTATAAATAATTGACGATGTATTTCAATAGCTTATTAATTATGAACATAGTATATTTATCAGTATACGATGATGTAGAAATAAATGCAAATAGAAGAACATGTAACAATAATAAGTACCTGTAACCTAAGGTAAGAAGCTTGGTTACGAAGAACCAAAAAAGAAATCACATTCTACGAATCAATTATGATAAGGTATTTTCACTCCCCGTCAAACGATTTTGCACAAATTCACTGCTTGGTTAAACAATTTATTGGTCGTTTAACCTTCATATGTTATGAAAATACATCGATATATAAGAATAAAGTATACAAGAGGTAATGCTGAGGTCTCATCGTGAGGCGTTACGCGCTGTTGGACGCCGCGGCCGCCATCTTTTTAGGCCTTGTGAGATACAGATAGCATAAAAATATGAGTAGTCACGTTTTACATTTATATATTTCGATATTTAGTTATTAAATTTCAGTGCCGTATATTTTGTAAATAAAAAGATGCAACAACAACAAGGATGAAAATTTATTAATTTTAAAAATATTTTTTATTGTAAAATACTCAATTCTAATAGATCGCATTTCATGTCACTTCATATTTACGGAAGTATTGAAGTTTTGAATAACAATCTAACTTTGTTAACTAAGAAAGTATAGTGAATGATGCTCTTCATCTAAAAATTACGATCACTTAGAATGATCAATTGAAATGTTTGCAATTCCTGATTGATTAGTAAGTACGTAGGTACAACAGTAGGTACAACGATTACTAGTAGGTACGTTTGTAGAACAATTTCTAACTAATAACTACCGTGGGATATAAAGAAAATGTTTACTAATGTAAAATAGTACATAGTCTGAAAGTGATCAGAACAAAAACTTTCAGTAGGTACGACATACCTACATAACATATTTGCAAACGGTACATCGGTAATCAGACCAAATATTTTCGAAATCGTCCACGAGCCGGTTTTGGAGTTTTTTCGTTTCGTCGCCGCTTGCCATCTCAGTTGAACAAATAAAGACAAGTGTGCGCTTCAAGGAAACGCCGATTCGTAAAAAAGCCTTTTCGGTAATCGCGTGTTGAAACACCCAGTTGTTGTTGCTATAAGATACGTAGTATATTATTATTAGTCTGTGCTATAAGTAAGGAAAATGTTGCTTCATTTTCATTGGAATTACTCAAAATACTCATGCTATTCTTTAAAATTTAAAGGAAAAATCAAATTCTTTTTTTGTGCTTGTTTTGATTGGTTATCTTCAAAACAACCTTAACATCTATCATGTTACAATATTTTTAATTGTTGGTAATGAACAATTTGTCTTCAAAACAACCATAACACCCTCAAGAACAAATTTTCAACAATAGTTGTGATAATATATAGATATGTTGTAATAATAGATATATTCTGTTTGCGATTTGTACAACATGATGATTAAGTGCAGTCTACGAAGTGATGATGCTGTCCTAATGAAGGAAATCGCCTCCTTAGTACAGTGGTTGACGCGTTAGCGTAGAACTGAGGGGTCCTGGGTTCGATTCCCGGTGGAGACGAAGAAAAAAAATGTCTCGGTCTGGCAGGACACAGAAGGCTGATCACCTACTACACCTAAAGAAAATTGATCAGTTAAACAGATGTATGCGTAATGCATCTGCACCTGTAGGAAAGCGTCTTTTAATGCAGGAAACACAACATTCATGGCAGGTTTTTTTTAATAAATTAATTTCTTGCAGATACACCACCAGAAATGGAAGCTATTTGTAGTCTGTATTCTATATTCCAATAATATGAAATGAGAAGATGGCGACGGAACTGAACCATACACATTTATATAAGAAAGTATCAGAACTGAAGACCGTTACATTTAAAGCTCATATCAAAGAATATAGTTTTTCTACTTTTATCATTTAATCTAAAGTGTATTGGATTGATAAGCGTCAAGTGATGGTTGCTAAGTGCAGTCTGCCTTGATACTAAACTTGATAGTGGGTTCGATGCCCGATAATAATGCAAGTGACACTGAAACTCTAATCAATTGTAGTTGTAATCAAAATGGTATGAATGTGAGGTATTTTCCTTAAAGAAAATGCCTCAAATGGCGTGATGGCGTGGTAAGCATTACTTAAACCTATTGTTATTTTTAAGAATGTAGAGTCAAATTCATTGCATATGATATGTTATGTATACTAAAATTAAATATGTATTTTGATAAAATTGAAAAACACTACAAATGCTTGGTATGTTTTATACAGGATGTAGGTATGTACAAAACAATATTTTAATCTCTAAAGTCTGCTCTACTCATACTTACGTCTATTTCCTTTTTTAGAACTTTGTATGACTTAACATATATGAATTTTTAACAAAACAACTATCACAAAAGCGGCATATAAAAAGACACTTGTAAAAGCTCATTCACGTTAAGTATTCCAGAAATTTCTATAGATAAGTATTTATAGCGTTTAAACGAAAGCAGTTGTAAGGAAGGTACGGACAGAGAGAATACTAAATGTTTCAATTTGCTATAATCTGACTCGGTGTGTTTGTACCAAAGAATTTGTAAGTACTGCTTGATGCTGGTACATTTTTAATACCACTTTTGTAGCGTGTAATGGGACTAAACTTTAGTTTGTAGAAACTGTCATTTGAATTTTAAACGTAGATTGAGTTTGCTTGTTTAAGACATAGGTTACACGCTCAGTCTGGCGTCAGTTCAGTCCATCACTCAGTACCCCTAGTGTGAGTTTGATCGAGTACGAAACGTTACTATCGCGTCTGCGTCAAAGCCGAATTAGTATGGGAAATCGAACAGCGCTCCTAGCGGACGTATGGGGAAGCTAGGCGGCGCTGTTTCAATTTCATAGAAATCCGAGTTAACTTTATCGCGATCGAGTGCGAGCAAAAACTCACACTTAGCACACTGCTCAGAATGACGGGAGAATTATCGTCTAACCGGTTGACTGACGGACTGATGGTTCAGAATATACCGTGTTTTTCATCCATCATTCTGGCATCAGTCTAAGCCGGATCAAACTGATGGACTGAACTGACGCCAGACTGAGCGTGTAACCTATGAATAATACCTTCTTTTCTATGTCACATACGAAAAATTATGAATGGTATATTATTTTAATAATGAAAATTTAATGATCAAAGTAATGAAAATTTATTCTACGATTAGGTAATATTGGCACAATTGGCGGTATTATCGCTTCTAAACCAATTTCTTTAAGACAGGCTTTATTACGGAAACTTAGTCGATTTAAATACCAATAAAAATGCAGTTATAACTTGTATCTATTCAGAATCAATAAGAGCATGAGTTTACAATAAACTTCTGAGTTCTACAAAAACGCTACACGGCTTCTTCTGAATGCGCATGAAACAATAGACTGTAGTTTTTAGCCTATCGTATATTTTCGGAAAACTAGGACGTGGTAGGCAAATAAGTGGATTTCAATAACACAGGGATGGCAAGTCGAACCAAACAACGAGATTACAGTACATCCGAACGGAAAACACACAAACACGGTTCGGACCTTCATTCGGAATTCTCAAAAACCGTGCCGTCGTTGTCTCGCTTCCATAAATATTTACCCTGGCCAGTTATTGGCGAGTACTGTCGTGTGGGGAAGTGGCTTTAAAATAGTTTTAAAATAGTTCGAAAAAGGTTTAGATACAAGTGATATTGTGCATTGATTTTGCATGTATATACTTATTGCAAATATCTTCTTCAGCATCTAATTACAATTGTTCTACACCTCGCTGTTAAAGGAAACAAATCGTACCATTGATATAAGAATCTAATTCATAATCAAGACTAATCTAAAAGCTTACAAAGCTTAGCAATGTTTTTCTTCTTCAACTTAGAATTAATCGCTGTAACAAAATAATAAAAAATCAATATTATTATTATCCATCTTTTTTGTTGCTGGAAGTCTGGTAGGATTATAAACTTTTACAATATTAATTTAAGTTATAAATCCCGCCACAACTACTCTTATTCACTACAATTATACCAGTACAATACATATTGTCAATCAAAATATATTTCCAGAGATTTCCACGCGATTGTACTCGTTCAGATCTTTTTCACAGTGTAATAGACTTCGCGGGCGGACACATGATACGTTGAATACAGACAAAACCAACGTTTTCAAAGAACATATCAACTATGTGTACTGTGAGTTACTTACACGCCTGCTTTCTTTTATGTGTCTGTCTATGGGAATGCTGTTTATGGTTTATGAATATTCAGAATTTTTATTTATCTTATTTATATAAACTACTTTAAAAAATCGTGAGAAAATTGTTATGATTTTGACCAGGTTAGACCAGGATATAATATAGGTTATCATTTATAAATTTACCATAAGTTTTTGGATGATTTTGTTATGTATGTCTGAACATTTACTACCTTCCAATTTATAATGTTAATAGGATATATAACATATAACTCAAACTCACCCTTTTCTATAATTCTATCATCATATTCAGCAATTTCCAATGACTTCACTGTGCCATTATTATCTTTTAATTGATTATTACAGTATTACTTACCTATACTATTCTGCGCACGCCGGACACATTTACTAGGTACCTATTTTCAATTTAAAATCTTCAATAGGTACAGTTAATGAGACTATAGATATGTATTCTGGGCTGAGTGTGTGATACACTCAGCCCAGAATACATCTTCCCTGTTAAACCTGTGTATAAACCAGTAAAACGCTACACTGTCTTGCGGAGAATCCTGGACCATTCTTCAAACAAATTGCGCTGATAATTCTTTTTAAATTCCAACGGATTTTAGTCATAAATAATCTGTAGTTATACATGTCACATGTGACATTCTCGTGCTATCCAAACACCAAAGACCAAACACCATAACGTGGGTTTCTACGAAGCTCGCCTCGTTAACGGCTATGTGTGAAATGGCCGACTTGTGACAATACTACACAATTTGTCCCTCGTGTTTGCCTTGGATCGAAAATGTCGGGTCATCATTGAGTTAAAAAGCCTCTCCTTGAATTGTTTTTCCATTTTCTTGTGTGCGAGAACATGATAGGTATTTTAGGAAGATTGTCAGGATTCGCAGGATTCTGTCACCTGCAGCTAACGATGATCTTTCCACACCTATTACTTTAGGTAACTTACAAATTACAATATATTACGCAATTCATAAATAAGTGTGACTTCCAATTCCTGTATAATGTCTAAATAGTATCTATAGATAATAATAACAGTATTATTCAATTTAAGTCAGCATTGAATAGTTTAATTAATATTTTTTCTTAAAGACCTGAATTGATTTGTCCTAAAAATCTGTAGGTAGTATTTCACGCAACAGCATCTAAAACTGTCACAGTAGAATACGTTAATTAGTTTGAAACTTTGAATCATGTTACAACCATTTAAATACATAATATATTATATGATTTAAGATCGAATACGTAACCTTCCTTCTGTTTCCGCTCGTGTAACCACACTTGTTAAGGAAATATAACGTTATTCCAGCCGCAATATGGTAGAGATATTGCAAAATTCCAAAGGCCTTTAGTGAAAAATGTTTGCAGATACTGTACATAACCGTACGTTGTCAGTACTCTTGCTACGTTCACGTACTCTAAGTGAATAACGAGGTGCTAACCCACTTGCCAACTCTAATGAGATGATGCTAATCACTGACAAAGGAAGTGGCCGATCTCCAGCCTCTGGCTCAGGCTAGTGTTCTTAAAATATAAGTCAGATTCAGGGCTCTCGTTTTGAGAGCACAAACACCGATCGTTAGGCTTTTAATTAGCTCTTAACTTTGTTTACCGGGCGCTGAAAATATAGAAAATTTATAGACGCTTCGCATGCAAGATTAAAAGCTTAGTTTAGTTAGGCTTTGGTTTAAGTGAATGAGTTATTTGTAAGATGCAGCAAGCATATATTTATTTTGTTATTGACATTGACTAGTCAAATTATATCAGCTATTCAAAGTAGGTAAAAAGTTATTCTAGTACCTTAATAAATGAATTAAATCGGGTTAAAAAATATTTTATTGATATCTAAATATAAATATATAGTAGATAGTGTGGAAAAAATGTATGTTATAAATCCGTTTGTCTAAAAATAAATATAATCTGGAATCATTTTACAATCGTAATAAGAATATTATATTATGAGTTTATCTTTAAGCTTAAACAAACTCACGTCGTAACCAAACATACTCAACTTTCGATTTATTTAAATGACTTAATATAATATTCATAGTCAAGATATTTTATAAACTTATAAAGACATAGTCTGATAGCTGGTGCGCGTATTAATCAATATTCTCTCAGACGGGGTCCTGTAGAGGCTTAGAGAGGCACAAACATGTCGGTCGGCGGCGCCCTTTGATGTTCCAGCACCGTCAAAGCTCGCAGCCGTTGTGGCTTTGACGAAATTGTCTACAGCATGTGCAGATTTTCCACTGTGTAAGTGTAGGCTCGAATGTTTTATTCATAACGTGGCGATGTACTGAATGCTGTATCTCCTGAGAGCAGTTCATTTGTGTAACTTTCGAATAACTTGGAATATTGATGGCTTTGTCTTTTTGTCGGTGCTCGGGGACGTGAATATGGATTCGCGTTTTTAGTGCGCTATTTTGAAGGCAGTGTTGTGTTGTTACAGCGGAACGATGGTGTGATGCCGAGTGAACGATTTCCTGCATCAGAAATAAGATTTGGTAACTTTATCGATAGGAGGAGTGAAATAAAAAAGGACCTCATTTGCAAATTTAACTATTGAATCTCGAAGAGCACAAATCGTAGGCTTTACGATGTAGGCTCTACAAATATATCTTTAATTTGGATATAGAACTAAATAGAAAATTGATACTTATCATCATCGTCGTCACCGCCGTCACCACAATAATATTTTGCTTCCACTGCAAAACTTATGATTTACTTAAAGTTATAATCCACCACACTGGCCAAGAGCAGGTTGGTTGATGTCACCTTTGTTCAAAAATATGTATTTCCAAAATCCATCCAAACGTACATACAGCAAAATACATGCGAACACACTGTCATTCATTATTATTAGTTATCAAGTAGAAGCATGTACCAGTCGACTACAAAGCTGCCATATTGCAATATCCCCTGAACACGTATTTAGGAGAGTGCTTGCGATGATTTGGGCATTTATTAAAAAGCACACAATGCAATCCACTACAGCGATCGGTCTCTTCTGTTTTATTTTTAATATTAAACCCCCAGGCGACCCAGCTTAGTACAGAGTAATGAAGGAATAGAAGGACATTTGCATGATACAATTTAATTATGTAATTTAGAATCAGTAGCGTGCTTTTTGGTTTGTGAATAGTATAAAAAAGTTTATTAAAATTTAGCAGCAGTTATATTTAAAAGTATATTTTGCTTCTATTACATATTTAACAAATAAGCAATATTTAACATGTAAAGCAACATATATGTCAAAATACCAAGTTATTTTTTTAAATTATACATTTGTAATTCAAAATCACATAGACTAAACTATCTATATTTTAATATCAGTACTGTTGTTATTGTTACTAGATGAATAATTACAAGTTAAAATAATTTATTACTGCATTACATATCCCAGACAATACACTCAATAGAATAAATCTAAGAGTTACATTTTTCATAATTCCATAAAAACCAACATCCATTTAACCCAAATTATCCAACTTCAACAATCATTATCATAATTAAACAAAAACTAAAAATAACATTAACGCGAAACATAATTATCAAACTTAATTAAACATTTAAAAATTACAGCCTCTATAAAAAGCTACTCTGCCTGTGACACCGCGATCCTGTGAGAGCTCTAGGCATTATTAAGATTCAGATGACGGAGCCTCTTCATCATGCCGGGAATCTGGAACAATAATTATGAATTATGTAACGTGAACGCTAATTCATTTTACGTTATGGCAGTTTAAAACGTAATTGTTAGGTAATTGAAGTGGCTGATTAATTTTTAATGTGTATATTTTGAAGGGTTGTTTTCTGTACCAAACAGCAGAGTATTAAATTTACTAGAATTGCCATTTCATAGAATATTTCAGGTACAGGCATAATTCGGCTTTCATTATTCTACTGTATACTGTATGTGTAGTTTATATAACACGAGTAGGTAATTCATAGTCATTTTATGTTCTTATAGTAAGTAAGGGAAGCACTTAATAAATACTCAAAACTCAGATTTTGGAGATTAATTTGTTAGCACTAATGACTAACAACTCGTGAAGATAGTAAAGAATTAAGTGGCAGAAATATATTTGCAAAAAAAGCTCTGATTTACACTAGTATTTAACCAAATACATCTGTAATTCAATTCTAGGAGTAAGCACCATCGATCGCTTAAACAATAAAAAAAATAATTAACCAACAGCGACCTAAATTCGTTGTATAAAAACTGGTAATCATCCGTTAATAGCGACTATTCGGCGTACTAGTTCTGTAAACAATTCTTATGGACAAACACATGACATATAAATGAGCTTATACAAGCTTTCCATGTGTCTCGATCCTTATCAGGCCTTGGACGGGAATGGTGGCATCGCGTGCAGCGCAGGGTGGTAGTGGAGTATGAGCGATGGCGATTTCAGTGCTTTTCTTTTCCATACTAATATTATGAAGAAGAAATAGTATTGTAAGTATGTTTATAACGAATTTAATCAAAATGTAATGGACGGATTTAATTGAAACTTTACAGTAAAATAGGTAAATAGAAACTAGTTAAAGATAAGGTAAGAGGGTAATTGTTATAAGATTATGATGATCTAAATATACACATTAAGAATGATTTCTTGGTGGTCATGCAGAGCGGGTAAAGAAAAAGACAACAAAAAATAGAGGAAAAGCGTCTCTATTAGAGCTTTTCTCGCTTTATTTTCTATGCGTGGAATAAAAGTAGATAGTAACTACTGTTCTAAAAAAGTTCTTCTATAATTGTTATAGTTGTTTGTTGTATTAAATTAAACATTGAAATAAAGTAAACTTAAACTTTTTATAATCATGTTGTACTGACAACTGTTTCGTCGAAATCTGCAGTTACAGTAAAAAGCTTTTCGATGATTAATTTTTATTTCCTACTTTAATTAAAAAACTAAATAATATTTTAATACAATTATTATTTGTACCACATCATAAACGGTATCTAATGGGCAGTGGAAGCTCTGGCAATTATAAAGGTTGTGTAAAGTTTAATAAAAGTTTATATTTAAGCCGTATTTATGCATAGATAATAAGTTAGCTTGCGGTCGTTAAGCTCAAAGGGGAATGTTTAGTCCAGTATATTTCAGTAAAACAGTGATTATTTGAGGTTTGTCCCTAAATTAGTTACTTATTTTGACCGTTAATTTGTAACATACTCAAATTAAAATGGATTACACTCTTGGATGATATTATATTATGATACTTAGTTGAAAGAATTGTTTTGACTATAATCTTTAAAAATTAACCCGTAACTAGTAACTACCATATATTGTTATATCTGTAAAATTTTGAACAATGATACTCAAGTTGAGTAGTATCTATTATATAATCTGCGCATTGTAGAATTTGAAATTTCACGGCTAATAATATACTTTAGAGATTTGTACATTAATTATTCTCATTTCAGAATTAGTAATTGCAGTATTTACGGAATAGAAAATATCCCGAAAATGCTGAAGTCCCTGGCAATAGTTTTTATAAAAATCGCTTGAAAAGTCGACAGGTGCGCGGACAGGGCTAATAGTTGAAAATTCAAAGTTCTCCAACACGCTGCGTAAACACTACGCCATCTGGCGGGTTTGCGTGGAACTGAGCTGCAGTGTGTTGCGCGACTTGGTGGTTTTGATCGTTGGGGAGTGCGCAAGATACGGTATTAGATAGATTTTAACCAAAAATGAATTATAATAATTGCTTTAAATAAATTTGTCATGAGTATCTACGTTTATTACTCAAAAATATTGAAGTAATATTATATAAAAAATATCCCAGTGAAACATACTAGTCTATTGCAAAATATCACAAACTAGCAAAGTTAAAATTTCAATAAACACTTATTCAACCAATATCCTGAATTTACAGTAAAATAACTTTATTTTGAATTAAAACATGAAACTTTTGAAATAAATTGGACCTAGGGGTGAAGTATGTTCAAAAGTATTAAAACGGCAAGTCGCGCTACACCATGCGTGTCATGTCGTTGTCTTACGAGGGAGAGCTTAATTGACAGCTTCAAGGAGCGCCTGGTGCAAAAATATGGCGAATTTTTATTGACGTCAAACCTCTTGTGCAGTATTGGTATCATTATTGTAGGGAAAACATTGAATACGTTTTAAACTGCGTCAAAGGGTAAGTTGTTTAAGCGTTTTCATTAAAAGTACCTATAAGAAGAAGTAAGAAAGCTGTAGCACTTTCTACAGCTTTGTTCCAAATTTATTTAGGAATCTGTCCCGTGATTTTGACCAAGTAATTATTAACCTGCCAATTACCATGCTTTTTACCTTATTTTAATTTGTACCTAAAATTTAAATAGAAAAGATACAGAAAAAATACGTTACCTGATACCCCTTCACGTAAATTAGGATTGTAAAACCCATGCAATGTATAACTACATAATCGAAATAAATCTTGACATCCATAAATTTTTTTAATATTACCTACTAGAATACATATAATAAAAATATCAAAAAATATAGAAATAAAATTATAGAAATTATAAATTTATTATTCTACTACCAGTGTCTAAAAATAATTAGCGGCAATGTAAATACCCCACAATCAGTTATCAAGTGGTCCCCACGGTGCCCCGTGGCGTGATACGGCTCCTAAGGGATCCCAGTTTTATTACTTCGGGGACCAAGTACGCCCCAATTGAATGTTGTGTCAATTTTTAATGATACGCTTTAATTTGTTCGCTCATAGTTTGAAGGTAAATATGGAGCTTTTTAAAAGCACTCTTTGTACATATGTCACGATTTTGAAGGTATCTAAGATTGGAACTTTTGCAGTACTCTTAAGTAATGCACATCAGTAGAAGTGCAAAAGTATATATTATGTAATGCTTATTATGTTTTTAACGTTTTAACTAAGTTTTTAGTTTATTTACAAAGCTTTTTTAAGAAAACTAAATCGCCTTTGAATGGAAATGGTACCAATCGGACTTAGCCTAGCCTTCAAATAAAAAATAATCATGAACGTTCTGAGGTAGCAACCTCCCTACAAAAAATACAGTCGAATTGAGAACTTCCTTTTTTAAAATCGTTGATGAAAATTCTATGACTGTAAAAGTTTCGCATAAATAAAGAAATTTGAATTTGAATTTGAATTTAAACATATTCATCATTTCATCATCCAACGACTATGTATGATTTAACGACAAATTCAAAACATTATGCTTTATTTTTTGGATGGATTGATAGCAGCGATAGTAGTGAAGATTGTTACGATATTTTTCTTTATTTTTAAGGTTATGAGTATGACTTAACACGGCGCTAGTCGTGCTGTTTTAATAATGTACATCTAATTTTGTATTTTTTATCAACTTAATTAATAACTAAAGTTTAATTGATCCTATGTCCTGTGGTTATGACGTTAATACAATAACTAATTATTTCGCATCATTTTCGTTAAATCCACGTAAACTGCCAAATAACCATCTGCAATAAAATAAAGGATTTATCGATACAAATGATTGCAAAATAGTATGTTATTGTGAATGCAAAGGGTGCCGACATATGGCCGATATTACTAGCAGCATTTATTAACTCTTGCTGTCACTCAATTTAGAGTATTAGCCGAGACAGGCCTGGCTGCAGGGCTAGCTTATATATACATATAGGGTGTGCTTTAGAGAGAATAATGACTAGAGACTATAATTTTAGACAAACTATTTTCTTTGAACGATAGCAATAGTAACTTTAAACGGTTTTATTTGTGTTTATTTGTATGTACTTATATAAAAAAGCGAAAAATTTCTTTGGTTTGGTTTTCTAATTTTTATATGACAAACTGTTGACACTGAATTTAATATTTTACAAAAAAATATGTCATCGTTATTTTAACCTATAATTGTTTTTATTTAAATAATATAAGCATGATACAAACATTCTTCTTTTAACAAATTAATTCATAATGGATTTATTTTATTAATTCTATCCTATCTATATTTATATTTTAAACCAAATACTTAACAATGAATAGAGCACCCTGTATAACTATGGGCACAATAAAGCCATACCGCAGGCGTTTAGCTGACACGCATTGTTCGCAACTCCCGCGCACAAACGTTTAGTTACCCGTGAAATTCCGCGGTATACACTAGTTTCGCTTCACATCATTATAATAGATATTAATGTGTGTTTTGGCATAATGATTTGGTTGTATATTTGATTGATGAATACATTTTTCCCCCTACGTAGGTATTGAAATTTTCTTACAGGTAACTTATGATCTACCTAGAACGATTACAATTTTGTTTTATGTGCTGTAAAGTTATCTGTACTTACGACCTAGGTAGCGACTATAAAGTAATTCTTAGGTTCAATTCCTGGAGAAAATTAAGAGAAATAAAAATTCTTTAAAAAGTCTCTTTGCTCTACTTGACGAGTAATTTAGTATACTTGAACTACCATTTATTAACCGACATAACATGGACATATACTAACAAACATTATACTTATATATATACTAATAATATACTAACAAAAAATACTGACAACATTTTGATAAGACAATGTAAAAAACTACAAAAAATAGAGCAGCATTAAAATGCTGCTCTATTTTTTTTGCCTTATTGTGATTTCATTAGGTTTTTGTTTGGTATAAATACCAAACAAAAACCTAATGAAATCACAATAAGGCCACAACAAATGTTCACTACATAATTAAATAAGATCCGTATAGACTGCCCCAATAGAATAAAACAACTATAATTTATTCACCGTCAAACTAATCCGTTGCAAGTCGCGCGTGATCTGAACGCGATCAAATACGAACAATAAAAATCAGAGCCCGCCCTCGTAAGAGGGAACTAGAAGGGAGTGTGTTCATTGGAAAAAGCGTATTTTGTAGTGTAACGCACTACAAAACACGCTTTTTAGATAAAGCCGTAAAAGATTTATAATAATGTGTACAAATGACGTAGAAAGTATTTGAATTAATCTATAACGTTTTGTTTGTTAGTTTTCATGTTATATTTATAGTAAATTTGTTATGCACTGGACCAGATATAGATTTAGAACATCCTGTTTATCATTTAGAACTGCAATGTTATTGAAGTATTTGTCACAATCCATCTTAAAGAACTAAATAAGTTTATTAAAAATCTGTAATAATCGACCATAACACGAAATTAAAACGAAAATTAACGAATTTAAAACCCTCACAAAAGTACCAACCAAATGTATAGGGCCCCTTATTACGGAGGAAACCGACGGGGTGTCGACCGAAAACAACACGATTTGTATTTATATCTAAACCGTGCTTTGTCGTGCGATTAGCAGCGTATTGTGCGAATATCGGCACAAGTGTATAGGGGGCTCTACAGCGTTTAGTGGATAAACGATATGACCGTAGCGGTAATTGTCGCAATATTTTTAATAGTTAGACTGGGCTATACCTAAATATTGAAAAGATTTTTGTGTTTCTGCGATATAGCGAAATTAGAATATTAAAGTGTGTTTTTTTTATCGGCAACAAATAGCAATATTATATCTAACTAACTTAGAATTCTCCAAAGATCCCACACAAAAATATTCAAATTCGATGGATGATTTAATGCAATAAAGTCGATTGCACAGGAAACTGTGTATCAAACTCATAATTATTATCTATAACATACACAGCAAATAACATTGCCATTTGGTTGTTGTTATACAATAAAAAAATAAAAGACCAATTTCTTATATTTTAAGCTTCAACGACTTTGTCTACGCAAGCTTTAAGCTCATACGCGGTGGCGTTTCGTATTAGGCTACTCATATCTAATTTATAAAATTCTCCTACGTAACGGCTTGACCGATTCTCATAAAAATCTATGTGAATATCGGGTAGGTCTGAGAATCGAACAGCATCTATTTTTCATACCTAAGTAATCAGAGAAAAGCAGAACAACGTTTGCTAGGACGTCGTCGTTATGTCGTATTATGTAAAAAGTATTGGTGCATCAGTCAGTATATTTCGCCTTTTATACGATAGAAGTTTTATTCAGATCTTGATAATGGTAGGTCACGCACAAGCGCGTCTGCTAATTAGAGATAATCCACCCTCGCTGGCCCGCGTGATTTCTATTGCGAAATTCTGTTGTGTCAACAAGGGTATTGCGTATTGCACATTTGTTTATGTGAGGGAACTGCTTGCAATATTTCCAAGGCATGAGGCAATTTTAAATCAACGTATTTCCCGCCCTAAACCGACGGATTTTATTTTTATTTAGATTTATTCAGTCTTTAGAAAAAAAGTTATTTTTTCATTGTTCCAGATGTTCCTAAATAAATCTAATATGAATTTAGCTTAAACATTATGAGCTGTATGTATTACAACAAAAGCTATAGAAATACTTTGCGAGTGAAGCCGTGCGACACAACTAGTACACGTATATGTATCACAAACGACGGAATTTAGCGGCTAGAAAGCACAATATCAACATCGCGATCTGCATAATATTTGCTGCGACTGAACCAATTATGCGTGCACGCGACATCACGGGCAAACAGCGACGCGGGTATCGGCTAAGTGATGAAATCTCAAATCGTTTTCGTATAGTATATAGAGCTAATAGTTGTCTGGAAGTAGCGAAGCACGTATTTAGGTAGAAAATCTAGGCACGAATTAAAAAGATAGAGCTAGTAGTTAACTAACTTGAAGAGAAACAGGGTCGTATTCACGTAGAAAAATTAAGTACGAATTTATAAGATTGAACGATAGCATATCTGTAAATCATAATATGCATTCGTAGCCAGGTTGTTGAAGATGAAATTGAAAAAGAAGAGATTGTCCGCGACAACATGACATGCAATCTATTCAAGAAATACTATTTTTATCCAGAAACAGCACCATCTTTTATTTAAAGGGTTTGTCTCACAATTTAAATTGCTACAAACTAGAGGTTGTATGCTAGCTATACCATTTTACCATCTTACATTACATACCTTTCTTTTATAATTATTCTTTAAATTTATGCATGGATTGCGTGTCTATTTTCACCTAAGTCTTACCCAGGCTAATTAGCAATGCAATCTTTCGAAGTCATATTTGTCCTAAGACCCAGTTAGCGATCTAAAACATGGTGTGTGCATGTAACTGTTCACACTGTCTCGCAAACAAAGTCGGCTCGCGCTGCATGTCGCGAATAAACTATAATATTGTACCGTTGCGTTGTACTAGTACCCGATTCATATACGTGTATAATTAGATGTAATGAGAGCAGTCAATTGACGATGACGAAAATATACAGAATGAGCTGAGATGATTGGTTGAAAAAAACTTAAGTCCTGAGGTCATTGCTATATAATATTATATCTCTATAAACCAGGAAACGGCCTGACTAACTCGGCATTTTTTTACGATTTTTGCACGTTTAAGCACAAGGTTCTTATGGAAAAGTGGCAATATGGCAAAAAAAGGACTTCTGGGGCAGCTAGTATAGGTATATATGACATACGTGTAAAGCTAGTACAGGTATATATGACATACGTGTAAACTGTAAAGGTTACGTAAATACTCATAACTCATAACGTATGGGAAGCAGTTTCATAAAGGTGCCCAAAAACCAGCCAGTTGTGAAAAGGCTATGCTGTTTCAAAAAACTACGAAATATGAGGTGCAGCTATTCCACACTTTTCAGCATATGGTATGTATAGATTCATTTGGTCTCTCATACTTATAAAATTGTCTATCAAATGAATAATTAAATTATTGTCGTTACTTACCAATAAGAGAAATAAATGTCGATCTTTTGCCTTCGAAACCAGCTTACCAAGTGTCGTGAACTCTATTTTAAAAGGCACCTTCTAAAACATTGTTTCATGCTTCAATCTTTACAATTGTTAAATTCCTATCAATTTTAACAAAGCCACACGTTTAATTCCAGACGCATTTTATAAAACTATTCCAATTAACCTCCAAGATGAGTCCATTGTGACTCCGCCCGGTATTTAGAGCAAGCCACACCTGCACAAACACACTATGAATAATTAAAAATTTCACTCTTGTGATATCAGTTTTCTATTCATACATCCATAATATACAATTGTATGTGTGCTTACCAACATGATGAATGTTTGCTAGTCTTCGAGGTTCCTTCGAGCTTCAATCTTACTTAATGTGCACATTTTTCTTAATTTACTTAGGTAGTTGTCATATTAAACCATCTCTACCTTATTTTAGCTGTCTCCAAGAAAAACTGAAAAAAGGTAAGTATAAATATCTTAATTATTAAAAATAAATCGAAAAATAAAGTACCTATTGATACGCAAGACAAAATCCATGCAAGCTGATTTCAATTATCATTCACTATCCCCAAAGCTTGAATAAGAACTATTTACACACCAAATACCCACATCAAATCAAAAAACGCATCCAAGGGAGGCTGATCTCTAAGGAATACCGTGTTTACACCGCATCTCATTATACCACCCTCGCGATACAAACTTTTTGGACCATAAAGAATAAATAAAACTCCCCTAAACTATTTCTTTGAGATGCCTCTATGTACACAATTTTCGTTAAGTACCTATCGTCAAATTGTATAAGTCTACTGTATATTAATAAACTAAATCAATGCCCGAAACAAACACAGTTTTATTAATATCTTACTTTTGATAAATAACAAGAAAGTAGAAGAGACAGAACAGTAATGCAATTTAGCTTGAGACTTATTAAATGTCTTAACAGTCATACAAAAATTGTAATTTAATTTTCGTTTTTAACAAAAAAAATATGACGTCCACATAGATACATATATATTGTGACCTTAAATGTATACAAATACACACACCATAATAAAAGCGAAGGCTTCAACGGATAGTACACACATTGATATTTGTTCGAAATAGGTAGCACATAAATATTTTATACGTGAACTACGCAAGATTCAAGAAGGTTGTACCTAGAATGATGAAATGTATATTATTACTTACAAAAACGTAATAAACTAGCTCTATAACGATTTGTTATTTTTCCTCTGTAGCCCAATTTAATATTACTTCTTCCGTACAAATATTTACACTGATAACAAAATTAGGAAGATAACGTTTATAATTATTGTACACGTTTTTAGTACAAGTTTCCATCTACAAGCGACCTTTGTCTAAAACTGTATATTATTTTTGCACGAAATAATTTATACCCAATACGTGTTAATTTGTCACTAATAAATTTATAAGGCCATAATCACGACCTTCGACCGTTATCACCATAAATCTCTCACAATCCCATGCGACGAATCTGTTCAAATCAACGGACGCACATAAACGTCCCTTAATAAAGATTTGCTTTGGGGGAATTGCAACTATAACATTTAATTCCAATAGGACGTATGTGACTCATAGAATGTTCCAGATTTGACCTTTTAAAAGTACACACAGTCGCAGTTTTAACACTATAATGGGTAGGTTTTATTTGTGAAAGCATGTGTTGTGTTCAGGGCTTAATGGAACTAATGCTAGACTTAAAATTTAATGGTCGGGTTGATTTTGTGTACAATTTACACGTGAACACTTTGTTACGTTTGTTCGAGAATTTTGAGGGAATGGTGTTAAATTGGTGTAGGTACCTATTTATTACTTTTATTTATTGTCTATTGATATATTAGAGAGGGTCTACATAGATTGGGCATAACTAAAGTACTGCTAGAATATGTAATGTTTAAATTTATATTGTTATAGAGAGACGAACTAGTAACAAATTAGAGGCTGGAGCCCTACCCATTAACTTAATGTTCACTGTACACACAAAATAATCATCAAAAAACATTGTTTACCGTGGAAGATGCGTGTAAGTTTAGCGCCTATGTACCTATTGAGATTTTTTCTCCAAGTTTTAAATATTTTTTTAAGTATGAAACAGTACTGAGAATATGTACAATGTACAAGTTAAATTTCATGCATGTTATATCCATGATTTAACAGATAAAGATACAATTTATACAATAAGCATAAATTTGTAATAACTCCTTGATGATCCACTTAATGACTTGGCTGAAATTACAAAGGTCCATCACCTAAATAACATTCATATCAGGGTAGCACAGTTAAAACGGGTTAATTTATGTAATAAAACAGTCCTGGTAAACGCTATCTCGAGCCTGCGAAACCAAAGTACCGGCTCTTTCATAATTGCGAGATGCTGAACAAATACTTGGAGTTTAATGAATTTTTCCTCTCATTATCCTTTTGTTTTTCATACAACGGAGATATTAATAAATAGTAAGAGGACATTTAATTAAATAACGATGTTTACATTTTTTCGAGAGCCCTCTCCGCTTTACTAAGAATTCATTTATGTTCTACGAATTCATAATAGCTACAGAGATTTTTAATTTCAGAAAGATGAGATAATTAAAATATTTTATATTTCGAATGTTTTTATTAAATGCTAATGGATAAATTACTTTTTATTACAATTTAATAAAACAAGATATCATACAGTATTTTACAAAATTTTTTTACGCATAATTTTATTAGGTTATGATATTTTAACTACTAGTCCAATTTTCCTCATTAACTTTTATAATTCTAATATAAATTATGCAAAAATTTAGATATAGGTATTAGGTAATTACTGCACTAATATTGATGTAGCCCTCTCATTGAAAACTGGAATACTCCATATTCCTGCCTCTTTTTTCTTCTACTATCAGTACGTAATAAAGATCCAGTAAATATTCGAATAATATAGGTACATAACCCATAGACGCGTGTTTTGTAGCGATAGCGGGCCCGTGCCTACTGTTGCCGCAGTGGGATTAAAACCCCACCCAGAGAACCCTAAACTTGCCAAGACACCGCCTTCAAAATACTTAAGATTTCACCATACTTACATACAGCCAAAATGACTTAATTGGTTTACAGAACTTAGACATTGATCTTGATTACTTAGTAGGTAGGTATTATAGGTAACGATTTATAACAACCAAAGTTTAGTCATTAGAAGTTTGGTAAATCTTTATGAATTATCACTGTTACCTGCTAAAGAAATGGGATAGGATAATGGAGGAATACTGGTTATCCTATAATGTTAATAATTAATCGAATTAATTCAATTATTTCATTGTATTTAATAATGTAAATATGAATTATTCTAATTAAAGTTACACAACGGAAAATTACATTTTCATCAATGCTTATACATATTTTTTTGGACGCCCATCATGGAATTAATTTTTCTGTAGATACACTGTTTATGTACATGCTTAAACTTAGCTACCACACACACACAATTTTTATACAATTCTCACCTACTTGAAACCGTCCATAGCACGACGTATCAACTGACATTAAGTGTTATCCAGCACCATGGACAATGCAACATTCTAGCATATTCCATTATTCCTATAATATGCTGTCGTGTTGCGAACGCACGAGGCGGTGTTTGCGCCACGAGGCCGCCACGTGCTATCTCCAAAACCACACCTACCATCACTAATTTGAACGGGAATTGTGAATCATAATGAGGGTAGTTGGTGATCGATGATCTTTTATTGAACATTTTTTTATTGACGGTATTGTTTTGTGGAGAAATAATTATAAACAATTAAGCTATATTTAATATTTATACCTACTAATAATGACTAGAGTCTAAAAGATAAATATTGGAAATTATACTCTGTCCATTATTTGCTTTTCGACAGCTTCACGCCTATGAAGGATTGTATTGTCTATGTTAAAATGTCATACAAATAATTATTGTACTTCATGGACAGGCCCCGCCCACTTAGTGATGTCTACACAGAATTATTCAATGATGGGTCGATAGATTATAATAATCGATAGAAATATTCTGTAAAATATATCCGATACAGAAAAACTCTTCTATTATGTTATGTAAGTAATTTAAACATAAAGACAACCAAATTGTAAGATAGAAACCAATAAATAATAAAATATTAGTTAGTTTAGTTTTAACATAAAATGCATAGATATGTGGTCTTATTATTACATATCTTATTAGTACGATTACGTTGTAATTATTATTTACGTACCTGATTCGATTTATGATAATATTTTGAATTTATAATTGGAATGGTATAACAATCGATAATCTTTTGGACATCACTTCTGGTATCACCCGTCGAGCTGTCAAAAGGCAATTCTTATAGTGGACAGACTATAGTATCGTATCGTATCGTATTTTTTTTTTTTTTTGTAATAATTATAATGGTTAATTTTTTGTATTACAATTCTCTCTATGAAGAAGTTCATCAAAATAAAATTTCTCTTAGGACTCGAAAGCAGGAGATTTTGTAGGATTTTGTTCCTTTTTTCCACATTTATGAACGAATATTCTCAAAAATTTAAAAACAATAAATTTGTGTCTTTTAATCTATGGTCAAGACCACAGACTAAAACAGAAAGATTGCAGAGCCGCCACCCTCAATACTCTATGGAACTACAATAGTATAGGGTCACTGATTGATCCGGGCCACAACAATGCGTGTTTACTTTCAATTACACACCGCCCGACTTCAATACGTTCAGTTGTAGACGGTCAAGCGTGAGTCACATTACCAAGCTTTAAATACCTATACCCTTTGTATATGGGAAAAAGGGGAGGATGGGAGAAATTGGAAAAGGTTTTGTGGATTTCTATATTATGTCACAGTTAAGTTTTTAGCGATTTAATTTGATTTTGAAGTAGGTATGCATGTTGGTTCGCCCTTAAATAAAAAATCGGTACCTATTCATTGTTTTTCTTAAATAATAGATACAATAAATATGTTAAAAAAAGAAACTGTGACACAGCAGTCAGCTAAGCTTTTCATATTTTCGTTTTAACGTAGTTATGTTCTGTACCTACCTAAATTGTAAGCTGTCTACAAATGATTTTTCTTTCATAACTTGGGAAACATACTTTTTCACCTTAAATTATTGAATCTATTTAAACAACTAAAGTGTAATAAATACATGAAACTCAATCTGCCATTAAACATGAAATGAAATAATTGCTATAACAGGTTCGAGTCCGAGTTATAACCCCATCGTATCACGAACGAAGCTTATTTAAAACATAAATATTTGCAGCCGATGAAACTTTTCCAACGTCTCCGGGCCTTTATTAATATTTTATTATTTTGTCTTGTACCTCCGTTCCAGAAATTTCCAACTTCCCTTGTTACGAACTCCCTCCTAAAGCGATTATATTTTAAATTATTTTAATTAAAACACTGTACAAACTAAGCCGGGCTTTGAGTTGTTTCGTAGACTTGATTTTATGTTATTATTAATACACCTAATGTTATATAATATAAGTGGTATTTAATATTGAAAAATCCAATTTTCAAGAATAGTGCCTAAAACTACGATGGTATCTAATATTTTAACCCCCGACGCAAAAAGAGGGGTGTTATAGCTATATCATTTTGATATAGTTACCTACACTTATAAATGGCTAGGTATTTAAATACAGAAAACACTACTTTATTTTATTAAAAACGCTCTTTATCCTTTTATATAAAATACATTAGAAACGGTAGCTATTTAAATAATAATTATAAATTTAACCTATTACAAGTTTTGTTAGCGAACTACTAGCAGATTCTGAACGCAAAGTCAAACTTTTTGTGAATTTATCCAAGTTTTTGACTGAACAAACGTCAAACAGTTTTGGAAAGTTGTTAATTTTCTATTATTAATTAAAACTATTGCCTTTAACCTAAAATGATTTTAGGATTACCCTGATCCTAATTATAATTATAATTATTTTTACTTAAAAGCTGGTAGGTCCTGGTTGATCCGAAATAAAAATTAAAAATAGCCTATGTTACTCACACTATACTTTTTAATTCAATGAATATTACAAAAAAAAATTTTGGTTCCGCAGCTTATCGCTGTAACCGAGTTGTGTAAAACAAAATTACATTCAACAGTCCGAGCAAAATCATCATCGATACTTATCGTCAAACAAAATTATTTTCATTTTTGAAGTTATACAGTTACCTACCGAAAATAATTCAGCAGTTACTAGTCACCACAGTTACATTCGTTATTTTATAAAAATATGATTGCACAAAGATTAACGTCACTATATTATAATCCCTTTGGAGAGCCAAAAATCCGTGGTGCTTAATATTGTATCACGCTGATTGCTACTGACGCAAACTTTCCTATACTTCACATAATAGTACTTAACACGTAACAATAAAGACCAAATTATTATGTTAATAACCCCAAAATGTGAGCTGTCAGTTTACGCGCCATTTTTAAGGGCCCTCGATGTTGCCAACATGTGACATTGCCAGACATTGAGTGGATTTCGGATATTCTATTGTACGCTTTTTTTTATATAAATCTATGCTTTACTATATCAAAATTATATTTTATATGAGCATAAATTTAATAATATATAAATTAATTTAACAACATAGCTATAGAAAACAATTTGCAGTAACGCGAAAAGAATCTGATAACGCGCTTTAATCCTCATATATCATAGTGAATTTATGGGCCCGCTAAGCACATCGCGTAAATTACGTGTAACAACACATTGTACGCTTTAAAAACAGCCTTATATTTATAGTCAGCTATACAGCTAACATTTATCTACTTTATTTTCATCCAATTTTATGACACTCGTCTTATCCAATGTGAGTAAAGTATTAATTAAAAAAATATAATTTATACAAAAGAGGTTAGTATGCAGAGGTTCTTTTGTGCTAGAAACACGTGTCGGGGTTGTCATATCACTAAAACTTTTTTTTCTTTTTCTTACCGGCCAGACATATTACTATTCATTATTCATTCACATTTCTTTGTGATAAAGGACGATACCGGGCACTATGAATCTCACACAATAAAAGACATTATGTCGAAAGCAAAAGGAGACGACAAGAAAAATGTTATTCGTGTATTCAATGCGTATTTCGGATGTAAAACAAACTGACATCGAATGTAAATACTATTGTTGCGTCTTGTCAAACGTAAAATAACAGTTTATATTAGATTTTAAAATGGTATTTCAAATAAAGTTAAGTATTTATTGGTTTAATCTATAACGAAAGTTCTTAGATGAATAATTATAATTATCAGATTTTGTAGCCGAATAAATTGACACTGCGAAAATAAATTAATAACAAATTCAATTTTTATTTTTTAAATAAATTCCTGAAAACTTTACTAATTTTTTTTGTCTATTTGCTTCGTCGTTGAAGAAGTGGATCGAAATATAGGTACATATAAGCATGATATACCAATAAAAATACTGTGTTATACTTATAGCTATTCAAAAAAATATTCATGTTTACTATATCAAGCGCCACTATAATGTGTCATATCCTTCTGTAGTGACTGCACCAAAATTATATATTCAGTTTATTTTTCATGCCATTGTATGTACAATGTACATGCAACGAACGCTGTGTCCATTTCTTCACGGTAGCATAAACATGTCACGGTCTTTTTCAAAAACAATTTTAATCATCGTTCACATTTTGTTCTCCGTCCAATTCTGTATTCTATTCCATGGTGATAAGGTTACTTTTTGATGTTAGTAGTTGTTTGAAGTGAATTTTACAAGTGTGGTTTTTGAAACGGATCTAAAGTTTTGGTTACGCAATACTTGCCCTGCGCGTGAGGAAACTGCGACTTGTTTTATGAATGTTTATGCTAATATTGGGCTTAACGCTTGAAATCATAATGAGACTCTTCTTTCTGAGCAAATAGATTACTTAAAACGAATTCGTTGGTGGTCCTTTACACGACGATATTAAAAGTAGAGTCTTATAACTAGCCGTACTGTATAAAATGTAGCCATTTACGTTCAAGGAATAAAAACTTAACTCTTCGGTAAATATTCCTTATAGGTAATGTTTATTATTGTGTTAGTTATGAATAAAAAGGAAAAGTGCTTGTGGAGATATGGTAAGGTCGAACCCAAATTTCTAACCCAAAATAAAACTGGTAGAGTCAACATTCAATAAAATTAAACTTCTTCATTTTTGAAATCAGTTAATTAAGTACATGAACGACACAAGGTGCAGCAATATTAATGCTGAGCTGCAATTTATAGCGGATATGAGATTTTCTTTTATGGATTTAATCTGCAAAATATCTTCTGAATATTAAACTATGCAGGAATAAAATGCACATTTATTGTTTAATGATTCCATCAATTTCTTATTTATTCACCGTAATAAAGACATTCCATTTAAAGTTTATTTATATTTACAAAAATCTGTTTACGCAACAGAAATAATGTTGTCAGCGTATTCACAGCACAAGGAGAGTTATTTAAACTATATATTATTGTATAACATTAACAAGCGTAACGCAAACACAAGTGCAATACAAGTTGCATTCCCAAAACTATAACAAAGTACCTGTTAAAAGAAAAATACTTCCTGTACCGACAAAGTGAATTACACATTCGCCACGCCCAAATCAAAATATATTATCGCAATAATGAATCCGGTATCTGACAACATCGGATGTGATTAAAAAAAATTGCATCGGCTTTCGCACAATCAATCAAGCGCTAAGCCAATAAACCTCAACGATGCGCTTTTGAATTTGATTTTTGTAACTATTGTCGGGTATGGCCAGCGGCGGCGCGCGAATCTGCCTTGTCAAATTGCACAATGAAAGGGCAGCCGGAAGCGAACGTCGGTGTCTCCTATTCAATAGACTTGATGCGTTCAGGAACTATAGAGGTCGCCGTGGAATCGCTGTGTACCGTCAGCATGTTTAACGGAACAAAAGTTTGTATTGTCTTGTGTGTTGTTGGTGTACCTACGTTTTGTGTGAATGTAGATTAGTGTGGTACCTAAGTTACAAATATTTGATGTAAATTAAATGTTTTTAAGTGAAACGTTGTCTAATATTATATTCAGAATATATACTTACTCATATAAGACTCAATATTTTTATTTTCAAACACACTTTGTAGCAATCTATTACCAGGTTATATAATTACAAATTAGTGCTACGACCATTGTACTGAAAAAATGTACATTAATAAGAAAAATATATTTTAAACTTCATACTTATAATAATTACTGCTTTATTATTTCACATCATCCTGTTCTGCCAACCTTACTTCCACAGAATAAAAACGCCCGAAAATATTATACAACAATACAACGCCCCCCATTCAACAGCCGAGCTAGCATTGTGAAAAAACGTCTAAGGGCTGCCAGCTATAAAATTAAACATACCATAAAGGTAGTAATAATGAAATATGTATTACACGGGTATAATGTTGTTAGCCCCCGTTTAAAGATGAATAGGCTTTTTGATAGACCATTTGACTTGTATCTTTTGTAGAGAATTGTCCGTGAAATCGTTCGAGATTTGATTGATTTATGGGATTGTATAGGAAACTGTGCTAAACGATTGATAGTTTTACTAATTACAGGGGAGGGGTGGGAAATGTTACCACTAAAGGCGAAGAATTGAATTTATATTTAGGTACATTTATTAAAAGGCGTATTGATCACATTCAAGTATACAATTTCAATTACTTTTTCCCATACTGTACTAAAGGTATTTGTGTACTGTAGTAAAATATCACTTCTAAACCTACATTGGCTTATACCTACATTGAAATATAGCACTGCAATGTTGGTTTTAGTAATTATCTCTAAGCAATATTCTGTATGAATATATATCTTTTTTAAGAGTATTTCCATATTATTTTAGCGGAATTCAAACTTACTTTTTACATTTAAGAAAACCCCGCTTTCTTTACCAAATACCAATTGATTGTATAATCTTAAAAGTGAAATTTTGTACCGTTTCTTCGATGGAATTAAGAGAGCCTGGGAGAGGCAATGCTGTGTTCGTCAAGGCAGAGCCGGTTTTCTAATTAGTGTTAATCAAATAGTCTCGTCTTTGACTTAAAACCAGTCGTTATGTAGTCATTTTACTGTGAGTTAAGCGAAATCATCGGTTTTTTGCATGATTTAAAGTAAAATGTGATCATAAAATTAGCATTTTCACAAATTCACAATACCTATACAGTATTATCCCATCAACCTAGAAACATCGTTTATTTTAAATGAATTATTATTAACACAATCTGAAAACATTTTTCCTTATAAAATATCACAAAATTTAAACGGGTGTTAATAAGTCGTTATAAGCTTTTCAGACATCTAGTACAAATATATACGCTAAGAAGATCTTACTGAAAGAAAACAAAATATTCACCACACGAGCATTTCACGTATTTCCTTAATGATTCATTATAGTACAGTTAAAAATAATTACTTATCGCAAACGTATCACGTCGCGTGACATTAATTTATGAGTGACAGAAGTGACGTTTGGGAGAAACGATCTGCGGAGTAATGTCGAGATACCATCTGTTATCTTCAGATAAGTCCTTGATGACTTTGTGGAATATTCCGTGTAATTACTTTTATTCATATAGAATTGGGGTTAAGTCTTGCGATTGTTGAAACAACACACGTGTGAGTGTTACTAGGCACACGTAGGTACTAACAATAAATTGTATAAGTTTTATGTTTTGTTTTATTTGTTTCTTTTGATGAGTCTCGTTAAATGGCTTACATGTAACTAAATCTGATCCTTCAAATTATTTAAATTTTTTAACGACCTTGTAAGTAATTAGAATTTAAGGTAGGTACCTATTCTAACAGTCGTTTAAACATTTTAATAAAAGAGCTAAGTCCAAGCTTATAAGTGTAGCCTACAATTATTTATAAAAAAATATACCGGCCGAATTGATAACCTACTCCTTTTTTAAAAGTCGGTTAAAAATTACTATAGAAGAATACTAAAATGTATATTTACTACTAACATTAAAACAGGGAACATGATGACAGTGTTGAAAGATAACATAACATTTTGCAAGCAAACTTCAGGTAACGTGAAGTAAACCAATATTGTTCTAAAATTATCTCTAACATATACACATGTACAAATAATTTGTCACCAGCATAAGGAAATACTGGTTGGTTTATCAAGTGTCTATTTATATGAAGACAGTAATTTCGTATTTAAAGGTTGAGAATTGTAGAATTTTTATTTCTCACAAAAATTCTACACTTCTTCTTTCATCACTGAAACTGTGTGAAAAAAGTTGCAATAGTCAGTCTTAGTGATATTATTATACATAGGTCACAGACCACAAGAATACTAGTAGGTATAGTACATTATACTATCTGTGGCCATACTTAATGAAGTAAAATCAAAGGTTATCGAATATATTTCTTTAAACTTCCCACAAATTAACGAAAAAAAAAACCTTGTTACCCTTAACCCTTTTGAATCCTATCAGTAACTGCATGAATATCTTCCGGAACATACCTAATATAATAATGAATGACCGTGATGTCTAAAGAACAACGCTTCATACCTTTGTAAAGTATTTTTTATGTTTAGTCTGTTTGTATAACTTCAAAATATTTTACCGTTCCTTTGAATTGATATTTAAGAATGTTACTAATGTAGCTTCTAGCTTCTTGAACGATCAGATTTTTTTTAATTGAAACTTCTTTAGGCGTGTTGGGAGTAAAATTTCAAAGTCATGGCTTTATCGTCACGTCATGGAGTAAGGCGACGATTTTGGTTTCTTTGCCAAAAAAGTTTCACTTCTGACACGTGTGCTCGGCACTATAATAACGTTAGTTTACATCAATGTTGACAGTATAACATTAATCATGATAGCGTATTAGGTACATACGTTTTTTACTGCAATCAAGAGATCACACGGATCAAATATTAAATATTTGCCTAGTCAAACACGAGTTGTATTTGCGAGTACAACAATAGCTAAGACTCGACAAATTCATTTGTAACGATTCAATTCGATGTCAACACCAACAAAAACATTCATGTAGCTGATAATTTTAATTGCTGACGATGGAATTACTTTGTAACTAAATTGCGTTATGATTAACATAGCTGAAATTGGGATGTTCAATGTAAATAGTAGGTTTACTGGTTTGAAATTTGCAGCAGCAATTAAATTTGATTTACCTAACTGTTTATAGTAGGATACATTCGATCAAAGAGAATTTAATAACATTGATGTGATCGTATTGTGACAATCGGAAGCCACAAACTTATTATATTTTTATAAACTTCTGTGATTTCGCTCTTACGATAATATTAGTAACTTCTTACTACTTACCAACAGTGTTACTCTATTATTTATTTGTATAATTAGTTAATTTTACACTATTAGTTTGGATTGTGATTTACAATTAATAGAAAAGAAGTTTTTTTTTTACTTTTAGAAAATAGGGCACAAGTAAAGTATAATTCCTAAGGCACGATAAGGCATAGCTTCGTCAGCCTTTACCACAACATGCTTCCTTCATTAGCACCTCGCTTGTACTCGACTACACTTTCTAAGAAATATTATATCGATTTGAAGAATATTTATTAAAGGTGCAAAAATATTTAAATATTTAAATATTGTAGTTACTTCAGAGTAATAATTTTTCCAAACACAAGAGAGTATGGTACAGTCGTCTTGGTTAAACATAATATGAAAATTTTATTTCGTACCTTCACACCAATGTTACGAAATAATTAGTTAGTCAAAATAAAATACTGCAGAATACAGTGTATCCAATAAAAATAATCCGAACAAAACAAGGCTTTTCAGCTTTCAATACCGAAAGAGTACAAACTTCAAAAGTTCTTTCAAATAATACAATCCCATAAACCAATTCTAACCTCAACCTTAAAAACATCTCATTACTAAAAGGTTTATTTCCATATTTAATTTAAAATTTTCCACGTGACCATGAGTCGTGCTCGTGCAAGGGGTTTCTAACATTTTCAGCAAACATAATTATTGAAGTCGCACGTACTGTTTGATGTCGCTTATTCGACAAGTTGAGATTGACATATTGTGGTTATTTCTGAATATGTAATTATTATCCTATGAAAATTAAGGTGAAACTTTGAGTTATTGTTATGTCGAGCGTACATAATAATTATTATAATTTAGGTGCATAAACAAACAAATTATGCTGTTTGTTTGAGTATTAATAAAAATTAAACCAGTAAAGGACATACAAATAAAATTATCTGTGCTTTATTTTTCTGCAACTAATTTAAATTGAAGGAACAGAATACTGTCTTCTCAGCATACATTGCAAAGAACCCATCTAGAACCAAAATGTTTACAAGAAACCTACAACCCAAATATATAAAAAAAAGGTTTTATCGCATTGAAACGACAAAAAGAACGACATTCAGGCGGTCAATTACAGGTACGTGTAAACCAAACATCAGTTAGCTTCGGTGTGCTACATGAATCTTGCGGACATGAATTGAAAACTCAAACAGTGCTCTTGCGCTTTTGGCGATCGTGCCCCATTTGAATGGGATAGTTACTGGATTGGAAGTTGGAACCACGGTTGAGGTGGCATGATAAAGTTGTGATATGAAATCCCCTATGTATGATACGATTTCCCCTCTGTCGTACATTAAAAAAAAAAGAGCTTTCTGGGACGAAAATATATTAATTATTAAAACATTCTTGTACTAGCTTAAATAATAATTTTAGAAAACCTTTATAATCAATCACTGAACATAAATGATTTCAGTTCGTTTCATTAAAATAAAACCTCGTTAGTCTTCTCTTATGTTCATAATATAAATTTATAACCTTTATCAATTAGGTATAAATTCTGTATTTACACAGCTGAATGTACGTCATGAAATTAAACCAGAAATCAGCTGTATATTCATTTAAATTCTTTTTTTTTTCGTATAGTAACGTATCTAATTTATTAATTTTATTTTAGCAACACCTTTGCTTCATACCAATTTATATGTCTACTCTTAGTTTTATGACGTACAATGTACATGGCCATATTACAATATTACACGGGCTTATTTTAACTAGATTTCCAACAAGCTATTTGCCGTTCATTTATTGTGATTATATCCAGTTACTAGCTTACCGCCCGCGGCTTCGCCCGCTTTGTCTAAAACCTAATAAATTATATACTAAAACCTTCCTCTTGAATCACTCTAACTATTAAAAAAAACCGCATCAAAATCCGTTGCGTAGTTTTAAAGATTTAAGCATACAAAGGGACATAGGGACAGAGAAAGCGACTTTGTTTTATACTATGTAGTGATACCGTACATAATTATTTTCCGGCAATATTATTCTCCACTGATCATTATTATATCTGCCCACCCCCAGACTATACGAAATTGTCCATCCAGCTAATACCAACAGAAGCAACAGCACCACTTATGAATCATGATTAGAAGCCAGTGCTCTCTTACACACAAACGCAGCACAGAACATAAAAGGATACCCGAGGGCAACATTATATCGGAACTGATAATTTGTGCAGTCTGGAGTCCCACTCGATTTATTAACACCGCTGAGGTGCGCACGAAAATTACTGCAGTGAAACCAAATTCAGATCACATTTTATTTCCTTGTGAGTTGTGACGTGTCTGGTGTTAAGGATCGTTCACACTAGTGACTTGCTTAGTTGACAATGTAATAAACAACTAAGGATTATTATGCACACGCACACATACATACATACAAACACAAACACACCCAAACGCACGCACGCACTCACCCACACACCAACTCACCACTCTTTAACAAGTTACTGTTTTAAATATACATATAATTGATAATAATTGTAAAACTCGTAATTGGCGTATTGTATCATAGATATAAGTAGATTACGTCAAACTGTAAGCTGTGTAGTTTTCAAATAAATAAATAAATAAATTAGTAACATAAATTAATATTGAATATTTCAATTTAAAATAGGAGATTTTCTTATTTGATCTTTGTGTAAGAATGTTTTATCAAAAAAAAAAAAATATTTACTCTACGGAGAGCAAAATAGAACAATTCATAGTATTCACAATATTTTGTAACAAATTAATAACAGCATAACAATCAATGCGAATTACGCAATTCACAATAACACTAATATTTGTTTTGCAATGACACTTAATTTCTATTTGGACTTCAATTAGCATGACAGGCTTTTGTTAATTTTAAAATTGATTATTAATATTGCTGAAATAGATTCGTTTTTATCTTTCCTCTTTTATTCTAACGGAAAAATTGTCAACCAAAACATAAATTCCATTTAGTTGTTTCTGAATTTTGTTATATGCAATATTTGCTATGAAAAATAATCGCTTAAAACGCTCTATAGAGCTATATAGAGCTTTTTAAGCTACTATTTCATGAATTTCAAACGAGATGATGTTAAGTATTGTATTATAATAATATTGTATTAATAAATATTGCTCTTTTAATAAATGGCACTTATATTCGGTTCTGAATACAACATTCGGTTACTGCTTAGCGATGCTGAGTAGGATGACAAGGTTCTAGTTATATTTTATTAATCTATAAAAAAATATAGTTAGTATCGTCAATTGTTTCATTGAAAGATAAATTTTTGATAAATATATTTGTCTCGATGTTCCTATTTTGTATCGAATTCACAGTCATAATATGATAGCCAATACAATACACAAATATGTATGTCCAAATATTACTACTTACTATACTACTATAAGAAAACGCTAGATAGGCTAAGGGTGACAAATCAACATCGAGCTATGCTGCGCTGTACTGCGCTGTGCTGTGCTGTGTTTCTTAAGCTACG
>CAJQZM010039049.1:0-25791 GCA_907164665.1 Colias nastes | reverse complement strand
GACATGAAGCAGAACATACCCAATACCGAGACTAGGTGAGTTGGAAATAGCATAGCGCGCGGTTCTACACTTTGGTGCACAATTACGACTTTATTGATTTGACATATTACACAGTTTACCCTACAGACATATTATAGAATTATCTAATGATTACATTAGGTCGTATTAAATTCATTTTTTTAAATTTTCAGTTTGTACACTTCACCAAATTACTACCACATTGTTATTTCGGATGATGACGTGCTGGCCGTGCAACTTCTTGAACGGCTCATTGCCGGAGGCGTGAGAAAGATACAACTGATTTGTTCGAAGAAATCTAACTTTATGATGCATAAAATTAAGTGAGTATAAGTACCTTTAAATGAAGAGTAATTACCTTTAAAGACAAGTGCGTGATCTGAAATATTATAATATGTAAAGATGATATGGTATATTGTGATATTTATTAAACTCATTGCATAATTTCAGGATTTGGAAGCAATTAGGGGTTCAACTTGAGCTAACAATAGAGGGCGTATGGGACAAGAAAACTATATCTAAATCTTTAGACAGCGATATCAAACATGAAGTCGAGGGAATTTACACAATCATCACGAGCGATTATAATTCTACTAATTTTTCTTCTTCCCTCAAGGATTTGGATACTAAGACGCGATCATATCCTAAGTTGAGGTGAGATTTTGTTGCTACAGTGAAACATTGTAGAAACAAGTAAAATACTTAGGTAATGCAAAAATACAGTCGAAAAAATATGGATTAATTGCATTAATTAAACTTTTAGGTATTTCGCAATAATCAATGGGGATAACACGATTGGAGAAGAAGTGTGTTTGATGAGACGTAAAATGAAACTACCAGCAACATTTATAAAACTTCCTGCTCTTAAAAAGGTAAGCATTATAATTTACGTGTAAAATCTAAATTGAAAACCTAGAAGATTATAAAAGACCGGTAAACATATTGATGTTAATTTATTTCAGATTGACAACGGTCCTTCCATATCAGTTAAAAATGCCATAGATACAATCGAACAAGCTCTTTTGTCTGAAAGAGTGACGATTGTAGGTCACACTCGTCCTTCATCTAATACATCTTTACTTCAAGAAATTTCTGCTATAGCAGGTATTTCAAAAGTATCTTTAATTCTTCCTAATTTATTAAGGTCAAGAATGGTAAAAGTAATTTAATTTGACGTAATATTTTTAGATTTTAAAATACCAGACGCTGTTGATGAAACTTCAACCTTGTTAGAATTACGTATGGAGCCAGCCAAATCTAGAATCGTGCAAGTTTACCTAAGGGATGTGTACAATGTCTGGTTTGAAGAAATTAAAATTCTTAATTTGACGGTCCAGAAGTAAGTGCATTGTTCACATTTAAATCAACTGAATCCTTTCAGTTAAATGTGAATAGAAAAACATGACTACCCAAGTTTTGAAAATCTTTTTGTAGGAAAGGCAATTAAGTTAATCTTGGTTAAGCTTGAATATGTTCATGTCATATTTAAATAAGGTAGGGTATGACAGTGACTAAAATGATAAAAAGCGTCATTTATAAAAATATTAAATAATTGTGGACCAAGGTGAGAACCTTGAGGCACTCCATATGTCATTGTATTCTGTGCTACCATTCTGTTGTGTGAAAAACCATATTGCTGTTCTTATATCATAAAATATATTCTATTAAATCTATAGAATAAATTCTTCCACTTTTACTTTAATTTCATTTTTATTTGCTCACACGCTCAAATTATCATTTTTATAGATTACGGGAAATCCAAGAAACAGTTTCTGAAACAGATTTTGAAGATCCAAAAGGCTTGGCTACGTTTTACTCCTACATAGATTCAGACGAACTGCTAGCAACGACGGAGATGACCTTCTTGCCTACTTTGACGAACAGTTCAGCTTTGGTAAGTTTAGAATGCTGTGTGTAACTGATGTATGTACTGATATATGTTGTTATTTATAAATAAATAATCGTCCTGTGAAATGCATATTATTATAATAACATAAGGATAGGATATTATGGGGTACGGGGACAGACTCTGAATTCGTAGCGTAGCCTGTTTTCACCAAGTAAGGCTGTCACATTTTGTAGCTACTTAAATGATTAAAAAATTTTGTTCTCTACTCATAATGCATGGATCTAATGCATCAACTTTGTTAAATTAATTATATTTTCAACCGACTTCTTTTGTTACCTCACAAGACAGAACTTTCCACAGAGCGAATTGTTTTTATTGATCCTTTTTGACGTGACAACGTCTTATAATTCGATAGCGCCGGCTGCACGCACGAAAAAACATGACTCATGCGGCGTTACCTCGCTCTGAGGCGTTCCATGTAAGGCTTGAAGTGCAAGCGAGAGCGCGGAACGAGCGACAAAGAAGCACAATCGGACGTTGTCACGTTCAACTATCGTCAGTAAACCGACTTTACAGACAACGAATTTTTTGACGTGACAACGTCTTATAATTCGATAGAGCCGGCTGCACGCACGAAAAAACATGACTCATACGGCGTTACCTCGCTCTGAGGCGTTCCATGTAGGCTTGAAGTGCAAGCGAGAGCGCGGAACGAGCGACAAAGAAGCACAATCGGACGTTGTCACGTTCAACTATCGTCAGTAAACCGACTTTACAGACAACCAATTTTTTTGACGTGACAACGTCTTATAATTCGATAGAGCCGGCTGCACGCACGAAAAAACATGAGTCATGCGGCGTTACCTCGCTCTGAGGCGTTCCATGTAAGGCTTGAAGTGCAAGCGAGAGCGCGGAACGAGCGACAAAGAAGCACAATCGGACGTAGTCACGTTCAACTATCGTCAGTAAACCGACTTTACAGACAACCAATTTTTTTATTTGAAAGCTCCGTCTTAATTAAATTGTGTTCAGTTCTGGCAATATTAAATCGGAAACTCAGTCTAGTCTCCCCGTGACCACGCTCGCTGCAAAGTGTGAGAAACGTCAGGAAAATAATATAATGAATAAATCGCGTTTAAAATCTTTAATCTAATATTTCCACAAAACAATTTAAACACAGTCTAACTTTAAACCAGCGATCTGTCACTTTAATAGTTTTCAATGTGAAATACGACCAGATTAATGAGAACCCGCGCTTTAAACCCTGTCTAAAGTTTTTTGTGGTAAGACAGTATATTTCTAAATGTATAATACTCGCGTAAAATCCAACTCTAGAAAATATTAATATTAAATCAGTTTCAGATTTTTGTTAAAGAAGAATTATGTAAAACAACACTAAGTTATTTTTATGTATATTATTCTGTAAAGAAATAAACTATCTGTATGTGCAGCGTCACAGCGAGTTCGACGCGAGCCAAGCGTTCCTGTGCACGGTGCCGGGCGTGGAGGGGAGCCACGCGCGCTTCGCCGTGCTGTGCGAGCGGCTCAAGCTGCCCGCGCTCGTGCTGCAGCCGCGCGACCACCGCCTGCCCACTGTGGCGAGGCGGTTCGCTGAGGTGAGTAACGTTTATCTGAAACTAGCTTTCCGCCCGCGTAGTTAGAGATCACGTATAGAAAAACCCCCGATTTTGAAACATTCTTCATTGGTGCTCCGCTCCTGTTGGTCTTAGCGTGATGATATACAGCCTGCCTTCCTCGATAAATGGGCTATCTAACACTGATAGAATTTTTCAAATCGGACCAGTAGTTCCTGAGATTATCGCGTTCAAACAAACAAACTCTTCGGCTTTATAATATTAGTATAGATATTTGGCTTTATGTATTAATTTATTTTGTTTCTTGTCATTTACTTGTACTATCTCTCTGTGTGTCTTTTTCTTGTCATTTACTTTTACTGTCTCTATGTGTGCCTTTTTTATACTTACGATGTTTGTTTTTTGCTGGTCCATGTGTATCTTTGAGTGATTTTGTGATTTTGGTCTTGTTTGTGAAGATATTGACGGTCTTTATCTTTTAGTTTCATATTTATTTTCAAGTATCATGTATTATTTTTCTTCTGTTTTAAATTGCATATTATTTTTCAGACCTTCATGTCATTGACTCAACGGAAGAACTTTTATCTCCTTGGTTACGAATCTGGAGTGATTGTCGCTTTAGAGATGGCCGCTATTTTGGAAAGACATGGTAAGGATTTAAAATATTGGTAAAAAACACAGTACCGTCATTGTTCATTAATTAATTATTATCTATAAATCTTTTCAGGTTTTACTGGTGTTGTATTTTGTCTCGGCGGTACACCAAATGAAATAAAAGCACAGTTTGAAGCAAATCTAAGCCAATATAAGGGCGAAAAAGCCTTGCAAGATGCGATTTGCAAGCACATGATGAGGTTGATATCTGGAAACGAAACCGAGAGTTTTGATAACGTGTTGGAAAACGCCTCAACTTGGGAAGAAAAAGTGACAGCTTGCGTTCGAAGTCTTCTAGGAAAAGTGTCTCATTCGTCTCAATATGCTCAAGAACTGATCGAAGCTGCGTATTCCCGAATCCTTCACGTCAAGAATTATTCTGCTGAACTGAAAAAGCTGAAATCGAAGCTTGTTCTACTGCGCCCGAAAATGGATATCTCTGATGAATGGAAGTCGATACTTGAAAAAGATTCTCTACAGAATTATTCTGAACAACCAGTTGTTGAATATGATTTGCAAGCTCCACTCGCGTATGCAGCTCAAGATATGAGATGTGCTGGAATTATCAATAGACATCTGGAAGATGGTATTCTGGAAGCTTTCGAACAGAGGAATCTATGCGAGACATATTTCCTTGATGCAGATGTTATTACGATACAGCAATAAAATAAATGGTTTTGGTAATTTACAAACAAATATCGTTTTTGTGTGTATTGCAATAAAGAAGCTTTTCTTGATTTACCGTTTTATTTACAACTTCTTTTTTGCGATTTCAATGGACAAATCATGGACAAATAATTTATAATACCTTGCTTCATACTGACTGACGCAATTAATATTAATCCAATTCTAGTTTTTATATCGATTGGAAAACGAAATGGGAAATATTAAGCATTTACACTACAAACAAGTCGCAGTAAGTGATTGATGAGCAAGTTTGTTGTTAAAGACTGATGGTGGTTGTTGGATTCTAAAGAAAATTATAATACAGAATTACAAATTCTGGTAAACTAGTAATGAACATTAACAAGGTGCTCAAAAAGTATTTATCTGTTTTGATTATTCTAGATTGTTTTTTATTATTTAGGATATCATTTATTTGGGTGGTTATTTAAAACAATTGTAAGTGAGCAAATTCTCATAAAGGAAAGTTGATAAGTTCGTTATGTTTAATGTAACACGAACAGAAAAGAAACAATAAAAGCAGCACTATTCGTAATTATTAAAATCTAATGCGAACTTATCTTTACATTTATCAGTGCATTACAATTGAGTATAGTCAGAAGCTGTTGTATACTTATAAGGTTAATTATGATATCTTTCAGGATTCGAAATTAATAATGACAATAATTAGATATTTAAAATTCTTTAAAACACATTCCCTTATAGACTACGACGGACGGCAAGTAAAACAACAAACAGATATTTATTTATTTAACACTTTAATAGTTGTACTTACAAATAGGAAACCTTAGAACTACTTACAGATAATCAAAACACATTGAAAATAAACTTCTAGCAATGACTTCCAAAGTCGCAGTTTTCCAAGAGATATTCAAACAAGTTCTGCTAGTGTCGAGATGGTTTGCACTGGCTCCAATTCGTTCTTCTGCATTTTTGGCATATTCCAGAGGCTTCTATATTTACGGTATAATTGTCATTTTACTCGTAGGTAAGTTATCATTGATATTTATTTAGTAAACAATAATTTTTAAGAAAGATGTCATACTCATAATTATGTTGTATTTGGTTAAATTCATTTTTCGTTCATAGTTTTTTTTGTATTTTAGATATTGAAAAGAACCACAAAACTTTGCGTTTGCGTCATTAAGAAAACGACGGTTAAAATATTTTTATCGTAATTACTTCTTAATTTGGTATTTATTTGATTGTAAATTTTTATTTCTATTAATCCCACTTTAATTAATAACGTGTGTTGAGTTAGGTTCGGTCAAATGCATAAGATATCTAATTCATCATGGCAATAATTACCGAGTTTTCAATAAAATATGTCTACCTAATAATTATATCAAATAAATTTTTTCAGACATTTCATTTATATTGGACGTAAATACCAATGTCATTTTATTAACAAACGGTTTAATAAATATACTGTTTCTTAATTGGGAAGCTTACAACAACAAAAATCGGATACAACGTTGGATAAAATATTTCAACGAGTTGGATAAAGTAACATATAAGGTAAAAGCTCCTAATACGGCGGTAGTCAAAATCGCTTCCTGTTACGGTGGTATTTCTATTTTCGAGTTTTATTCCTGTTTTATTAATTTTAAGTACACCAAAACGTAAACTATTTATTCCAAATTTATTACTTCATGAATTAACTAACGTTTGCAAGTATAGCACATAGACAACACAACAAGATCAATCAATCTGTGTAACGGCATCGACGTGAGAGGTGTTTCCATACAAACGCGGAACAACAAAAATAAGTACACTAATATTAAACTAAGTTTTTCGTATTAATAAGCCGTTCAAGTTTGTATATGTATTGTTTATAGCATTTTCCTATTATTACACCCACTATTTAAATAGCTTGTTTCATATTTGTAAGTCATTTTTTACCCAAAAAATAAGAAATAAAATACCGCCGTAATACGATACGAATTTTATAGATTAATCCTAATACGGTGGTATAACTCCGAAATAGGAAAAATACTGGGCATGTTTAATTGTTTATAACTTTCAATTTATTTACTTATTGAATTAGTTCCAAGATTAGTTGAAATAATTATTAATCTGATAAATTAGAAACCATATTCTGCGGTATGTGTTCTTAATTAGAAATCCAGTTAAATATGAAAACGGTTGAGTACAAAATGCTTGTTTCTTAGAAGGGGTAAAAATAGGAAGGTGTATTTTAATTTATCACAAATCATTTATTTTGTATAACTGTTGATTTGAGTTTTACACATCTGAGCCAAAAAACTGTTATCATTTGATAAAGCATTTACATTCTCTTGTTTATCGAATTTTTGATGGGTCAGAATTAGGATTATTAAAAACACGAGTAGTTTTCCTATTACGGTGGTAGTTATTTCCAGGTAACTCTGTATTAGGTTATATGATCTCCTATTACGGCCCTATTCATAGAACATAAAATTACCAGATTTAGGGTTGCGTAAATAAATAAGAAGTTTTGTGTCTTTTTTTTTGTGGATTCTTATTTGATATGCAGCGTGTTTTTTTTTTTGATAAAAGCATAAGTGAAACTCATTAAAAGTGAATCAGCGTAATCAAACCAATGGTCAATGAATGAAAAACTTACAATTTACTTTACTAACACATTTATATTATTTAATAAATATTATTTGTAGGGGACTTCAATGAATATAATTTCTGACCCTCCGTATTAGGAGCCGTCTACCGCAGTAATAGGCTCTGACCATAATCATACCTCCGTATTAGGGAAAATCGACCTGACTATTTAAATATTTTTTTAAAATAAGAAATATCATGAAAATAAACATAGACTCAACAGCAATACAAAATTTAAGTTCCACTTTTAACGATAAAGTGGTTTGGCACCTTTAAAAAGACTTACAAATGCTTATTTTTGTTACTTACTTTCAAATGTTATGAAATACCTCCGTAGGTATTAGGTGCTTTTACCTTACATACACTTATATTTTCCGCTCAATCTTGAATTCTTGAAGAAGCATCCATTTTTATAGTTCATTATTATACAGTTACCACCTCAATGTATTTAGCTATAAGGTTAGGTTAAGTTTTGATTGAATAAACGAATTGGAATTGAATTTGAACAGGGTACTAAAATCAATCAGACTCATAATACACCCCGGGATATCCTGTATAATAAGAACGATATGTTTAGAAAGAAAGAAGAATTTCTTTACTGTAACTGTATTGAAATACTAGTCTCATAAAAAATATAATAAAAACAGTTTAATTTCAGATATATCGTCCACAAAATACTTCATTTTCTTCATGTAAGAGTACTGTTATGAGATTTTCCATGGCGCTGTTTTTTGTTTCTTTATACATATTCAAGCTGTGGGATTTTGCAAAAATAATGCCAGTTAGGCATATTTTGGAATGTAAGACCAGAAATGATTATAAAAATACTGAATATCAAAGATCATTCTGACTACGCTACTTTTTTACAATTTAATTCTTCTTAGTTGCTTTTTATCTTTACAGGGAAAAAAGTAGGTAGTGCAATTTCATACGCACAGCATTACATTGGTGATGAAAGTGATATTAACCGTTCATTACTTTTCGATCATAATGTTAATTCATCTTGCTCTTCTTGCTGTAAACACAGGTCTCACGGAGTTAGATCTTGGTAAATTTATTATTTTATTTATATTTTATCTATTATTATTATTATTTTATTTATTTTATTAGCCTAAGATCCTACTGCTCGAAACAGCTATTCTTTTTTTTATTACAATTGATTTTGATAGAGTGGGCAATATAATAGTACCTACACACAAAATAATTTAATGCCATAATTAAACGATAATGTTTTCAGATTTTGAGGATAATTGTTCAAAGTTAATTAACGAAATCAATTTAGATGTATCAGACTTTTTGTACCAGACTTCTTTGAAAAGAAAAGGTACGTATAGATTAGTTAAAAAAATACTTCAATATATACAGTGTGGAAATTTTCGATGGGCCCTGGAGGGAAAGTACTTGAAATACTGGAGATAGCAAATTTTAATGAAAGGAAACATTTCCTTATTTAAAAAAAAAATAGAATTGCATTCAAAGATTTTCGAAAATTCACTTGCTTCGACCGGGAATCGAACTAACTAAAAATGAAAAAAAAAATGCTATTTTATTCTTCAAATCGATACAAATAAGCCTTAAACTAGTATTTTCTATATCATATCCGTAAAAGTACCCCTCCAGGGCCCACCGAAAATTTCCACACTGGCTGTATATTATAATATTCAACAAAGAGATTTACTTACTAAATATTTTTAGTAGTATTAGAGCCGGTTTTTAAATGTTCGGTTAAAACTTGTTTGTTCAATAAAGTATCATACATTACACAGCAATGTATAAATGTTACCAGTACAGGGAAAAATTTGGGCAATGTTTTAAGTGGTTGAATAGGATTGACGAATAAATTTTAACCAACGCTTGTCATGTTCTTTATCAATCAGTATGTATGCAAACTTTTAGGGCATTATGATGTCAGGCGAATAAAGGAGGTTGCTGCAGAAATTCGCTCGTACGCGGCATCATACATGAACATTTCTGATACTGTGAGAGAGATGGGGCGGTGTGACGGTCTGTCCTTAGCATCTCTGATGTTGGTTGTGACTTATCTATCCAGCTACGGGTGTATGACTCTTAAGGAGATCTGTTTTATGAAAGGTCTCTTTTAGGTTTAAGTGCATAAAGTGTGTCATTAAATATAATTAACAGATCAGTCTGTTTAGTTTATAGTTCTTCAGCATGTTTTCTTTTAAAAATAACAGAGAAGAGTAGGTCACGTTGGGTCGAAACATATTATTTACTAGCTGCGCTCCGCGGTTTCACCCGCGTGGCTCCGCTTCTGTTGGTCTTAGCGTGATGATATAATATAGCCTGCCTTCCTCGATAAATGGGCTATCCAACACCGAAAGATTCAAATAAAAATTCAAATCGGACCAGTAGTTCTTGAGATTAGCGCGTTCAAACAAACAAGCAAACAAACAAACTCTTCAGCTTTATAATATAAGTATAGATTCAACATTAATGTGTTGTTCTCTGTTTTTTTAGTAATACTACTTTATACTGCTTTTTAAACATTTATAGATACTGCAGGCGATAGAATGTTGTATCTTTCGTGGTTCATTTTTCACTTGTGTAGACTGATGATGCTTATAGAACCTTGTCACCGCACTCAGCAACAGGTAAATATATAAAAATAATGTATTTTATAAAAGCACTAGCTTTTCGAACTTTCCGCCCGCGGCTTCGCCCGCGTTTTCAAAGAAAAACCCGCATAGTTCCCGTTCCCGTGGGATTTCCGGGATAAAACCTATGTCTTAATACAAGTTACCCTCTATATGTGTGCTAAATTTCATTGTAATCGGTTCAGTAGTATTTGCGTGAAAGAGTAACAAACACACACACATCCTCACAAACTTTCGCATTTATAATATTAGTAGGAAGTAGGATATATGTGTAGTAGGAGTAGTTGAGCAAAAATACATCTATGTGCAGGTAAATGAATACACACATTCTTTTATTTGCAGTTTCAAGAAACCAAAAAACTAATAAACCGTCTTAGATATGTTTGGTGTGAATTCGATTCGGGTTATAACGAGTTGGAACACTTTAAGCATACAATTGAAATGAATGAAGTAACGTTTTCGCCTCTGAATCTATTCACTCTTGATAGATCATTCGCATTGAAGGTATTTTCAATTATTATATTTATTATATGATTTTCTTAATATGTGCCCATGTAATATAGCGGCAACACTGACAAAATAAATTATACGTATTTAAAAAAAACCGGCCAAGTGCGAGTCGGGCTCGCGCACAAAGGGTTCCGTAGCAGCAAATATAATAAATTACAGTTAAATCAACCTATCTCAAAAACTATAAGAGATACTTTGATCAAACCAAAAATCGTTGAAAGAGTTAATTAGCATGCATCACCTCTATTTTTTTTAGAATTTTATACCCCGTAGTTATAAAAATAGAGGGGGGGGGACATACTTTTTACGACTTTGAGAGCTGATATCTCAAAAACCGTTCACTTTAAGAAAAATGTTTTTTAGAAAACTTTATATCATTTTAAAAGACCTTTCCATTGATACCCCACACGGGTATGTACATCGAAAAAAAAAATTTCATCCCTCAGTTACATGTATGGGGGGCCCCACCCCCAATTCTTTTTTTTACTATTTAGTGTCATATTTTTGTAGCGGTTCATACAACACATATTCCCATCAAATTTCATCACTGTAGTACTTATAGTTTCCGAGTAAATCGGCTGTGACAGACGGACAGACGGACAGACGGACAGACGGACATGACGAAACTATAAGGGTTCCGTTTTTGCCATTTTGGCTACGGAACCCTAAAAATACAACGAAGACTAATCAATTGTTTACCTACAATTTAATTTTAAAGTACTCCATATATTTTGCCTTCCAAGTTCATACTTTTTGAACTTGAAAGTACTACTATATTATCTGTCGTACTACTACAGAAATAGTTTTGAACCTACGAAGTAGGAAATACTAGCTAAAAGAGCACAGTCATAATATAGAAATTGACGACTTCTAATGCTTAAAACTATTGAACGTATTTAAAACAATTGAAAGTCAATTTCTCTCTTTTCGTAATATGTTCTATAATACTTTTTTTTTCAGGTGGTTGGATGCGCATTTACTTATTTAATTTTAATGACTGAGTATAAATCAACGCTTTTTGTTTAGGTACGAGTTTCCTTTTTCTGTAGAACAAGTTAATGATTATAATCAATCTCTTTACTAGAGAAGTAATTTGCTTATTTTTATATCGCTCTTGTGTGTGTAATAAAGATTTCTTTTTTGATTGGTCGTTTTATTTATAACGAATTTTAAATACCCTTACCTTAAAGTTTTAAAATTTTTTATTTAACCATTTTTAAAATATTAATATGTTTTTATATTTCGGATTGTTCCTATATTAAGTAATCACAAACATTGTAAACATGAATATCTACTGTGTTCCTTAAATCGAAATACATATCATCTGTTACATTAAAGTAACATACCTAAAAATAATAATATACCTACCGCACCGTACTCTTTCAATATTTATATCGCTGTTGAGTGTTATAAAGATTTCTTGATTAGCAATTTTATATACGACTAGCTGTGCCCTGCGGTTTTACCCGCAGTACTCAGGTCCTGTTGGTCTTCCTCGATAAATGGGCTATCTAACACCGAAAGAATTTTTCAAATCGGAGCAGTAGTTCCCGAGATAAGCGCGTTCAAACATACAAACAAACAAACAAACTCTTCAGTTTTATAATATTATATTATAGATGAGAAAAATTAAATACAATTGACCCGATCATTCTTTCCGAAGTAAAACTGGTTTCTGAGTTGTAGATTCATAAGCATTTGATACAAAAATATAATTTTACAATTATTATATTTTGTAAACACCCGAATACAACGCATGGTTTCTTAATGTCAACATATTGATCTGTATAAAGTACATAGGAACCGATTAAATAACACCAAAATGTTGGGAAATATTTATTATTTACACAACAAACAAGAATGATTGATGAGCAACTTGATTGTGTTGGAAAATTTTATTTCCAAAGCAAATTTTACAGTTATCATGTGAACGTTATAGCATATTTTTCGTTCCTACAATTCTATATTGTTCTATATTTTATTTATCGTTCCATTAAAATTTTCATTTCAGCCATTGTATAGCCATTGTATCCATTATTGGCAAGGTAAGTTTGTATTTTCAATTTCCAACAAAAACATAGCTGAGAATTTACTTGAAACCATCACTCGGTTTTTTCATTTTGGTATTATTATTTGGTATTAGAAATACAAAAAAAATGTGTTAAAATAGTTATAACAACAAAATATTTTTAAATAGGTATACCTTTACAGCTTTTAAATAATCAGAGTAGTAAAATTAGACAGGAACCTCTTGCAATGGCTCACAAAGTCGCAGTTTTTCAAGAGATATTCAAACAAGTTCTGCGAGTGTCGAGATGGTTTGCAGTGGCTCCAATTCGCTCTTCCGAAGTTTTGGCATATTCTAGAGGCTTCTATATTTACGGTATTATTTTCGTCTTGGTTTTGGGTAAGTTATTTTTGATAATCGTTGTGTTAGGTTTGGTCAGATATATTATTACTTGCAAATCATTTATTATTACATGAGTTTACTGTGGATTTACAACAAACGAACATAGAGCTACAGTTAGAGTAAGAGCATTTTTTTTATTTTTTTTATTGTACAGTTCAGTATTAGAACATTGCATAGAATCTTTTGAAAGCACTATGACCAATGAAAGAATTTTCTACGCTGTTTACACTAAAAGAATTTGACACAGTGGGGGTAGAACGAGCATTCGCTCGTCTGATGTAAATCGATACTAAAGACAAATTTTTGAACGAGCTTTCAATAAATTTCAAGTTTTATAATCATTATTTCAGACATTTTATTTATTGTGGAAGCAAATACCCGTTATATAGGACACGTATCTTCTCAACTTCTTAAATTTGTAAACATTTTCATTAATTTAGTGTTGATAAACTGGGAAGTTTACAATAACAAAAATCGGATGCGACGCTGGATAAAATATTTCAACGAGTTGAATAAGGTAACTACGACTTAGGTTTCACTTTTGCTCGAACTTTAATACTTATGGAAGCACGAAGTTATAAAATAAGCAACAATATCTGTGAAAGTAAGGAATTATTTACTTTAAAACTATTGATATAATGGAAAAATAACACCAGTTTTATTGCAGATATATCGTCCACGCTTCGCTTCGCTTTCGCCATGGAAGTGTATTGTTATGAGATATTCTATGGCGCTGTTTCTTGTTCTGTTATACGCATTTAAACTATGGAATTATTTTACAATAACGTTTTCAAAGAGGAATCATATTGAGTGTAAGACTAAATATACATGACTCAAAGCTTTGATGTGCCAAACTTAGAATTTTTTAAAGAATAGAATGCGGTGTCTCTTAGACACATGAAACCGAAAGAGTAATAAATTCGATTTCTCTGGCGAGATCACGGTGGCCCGGCGCGGAGGTCAGGCGTCGCCCGAGCATGGCGAAATACGCGGGTTCGAATCCCGTATCGAGATCGTTTTTTTTTATTTTTAAAAAAATACTCATTTATAAAGCATTTGAATGCTATAAAACTAAATAATCAATATGCCAGGATAATTTAAAAGTGAAGTCCCGTATCCCAGTGGGGTAAACAGCATATGCATGCATACATCTGTTTTACTGATCCTTCGTCTCCTCGATATAGTGCATTATTTAGTAACAACTTAATTTTTCATTTAGTTTTGTTCTTTACAGGGCAAACAATCATGGAGATTCATTCACACAGTTTAGTCAATACTATTATAATGATAATAACTGCTCATTATGCTTCGATCATAATATTAATAAATATTGCTCTTCTTGATGCAAACACAGGTTTAACGGAGTTACATGTTGGTAATAAAGTGATGATTTTTTTTTGTGAAAAAAAAAATTTAATCTCTGGGGTGTTATTTCTGGGGAATAAGATGGTGGGCCAATATAATAATTACAGTGATTCTTCAAAAAATATTCCAAATCGTTGCAAATTATTGTGAATAGGTGCATAACATAACATAATTAACAATGTTTTCAGATCTTGAAGAGAATTGTTCAAAAATAAAGATAGCTACTAATTTTGACGTATTAGACTTTGTTTACTGTCCATCTTTGAAACGAAAAGGTACGCATGAAAGATGTGTTTGTACATTGGTATCAAAAAACTGTTTAATTTAATTTACTATACTGAAAAAAATCAGCAAATTAATCATTGCCATTTTTCTATTAATTGCTTCTAATAGTTCTTAAAGTAATTGACCTACATTTATTAACTTTTAGAATATTACGATGACAGACGAATAAATGAGATTGCTTCGGAAATCCGCTCGTATGCGGCATCATACCTGTACATTTCTGATACTGTGAAAGAGATCGGGCGATGTGACGGTCTGTCCATCATAATGACCACGATATTTATTGTGATCCATTTAACGACCTTCGGGTGTTTATCTCTGGACTTTTGTAATAAGACAAGTAAGATTGTCCATTTCAGGTTTCATTTATATTTCACTCAAAAGCAAGGGGTTAGAACTACTTATCTGTTTCAGTAATAAAGCAGATAAATAGTTCTTATAGGACCGACCTAGTCGTTTTAGCTCATTTAAGATTAGTAGTGGTTTCAACATTTGGGACGAGGAGTCCCTGCTCCGAAAAACGAAGATGCTTTGATTGTAAGAAATATACAAATACGATTTTGCATCAAAAACCCTTAAAACCTTTATCCCGCTATTTTATAGGTGGTGCGGCACAGAGATATTCTTATATTGTATGGTTCATTTATCACTTTGGCTTAATGTTGATACTTATAGAACCTTGCCAGCACACTCATCAACAGGTAATCTTTAAATCAGTAATAATAATTTGTATATATTGATACGTGGTATGTATGTTCCTGTTTATGTTATTATTTTTCCAGGATTTTCTAAATAACCACAGGTTATTTAGAAAATCCTAAATATTTTTGCAATAATTGCAAAATACTTTGCCTATTTTTTTATTTTGCTAGAGGGACACATGTATGAATAATAAATATATTTATTGTTTGTAGAAGCACGAAATCATGAAACTAATAAACCGTCTTAAATATGTTTGGAGCGAATATGATTCAATTTTAAACGAGTTGGACCACTTTATGCTTACTATTGAATTGAATGAAGTAAAATTTACTCCTCTGAGTCTATTCACGCTCGATAGATCGTTTGCAATTAAGGTATTAAATATTACATTTGTTATGTGATTGTATTATAAATCGTATTCTAAATTTGGATATTGACAATACTGATAAAATAGTAAAAGAAACGAAGACTAAAAAATTGTTTGTATGAAGTGAGTAATCTTCAATAAAACTGGTTCTTTCAGGTAGTCACTTGTGCATCAACTTATTTAATTATAATGTCTCAGTATAAGTTACTAGATTAATAACGAGATAAGGTTTATCCCTTGATACTAGAAAAGTGGATCATTCATTTCAAAGAAAAACTGGAATCGTAGTTTCTCCTGCGGCCGACAATGGATATCTTTTAGAAATTCACATCAAGTGTAGGATTATGATAGATAGATAGTATGTATTTTTTTTAAATAAAATTATAATATTATATGCTGCTGAGTGTAATAAATATTACTTTATTGAGTGGGTGTTTTATTGACAGTGCGATTTGTATTCTCGAGAAAATAGAAGAAATAATGCAAGTAAGAAAAATATTGTGAACCTAAGATGTTAAAATTATAAAAATACTTTGTTACTCAATATCGATTGCTACCTGCATATTTATGTAACATTTACGTATGAGGAAATCTGTAATGCCGACTGAATTTGATATTTTTGGTTTTATTAACCGACTTCAAAAAAGGAGGAGGTTATCAATTCGGCCGGTATATTTTTTATGTATGTACAGCGATTACGCTGAGGTGTTTGAACCGATTTACGTGATTCATATTTTGATTGATGCGGAACAGTTTCGAATGTAAGGTTTACATTGACTTGGCACCGACATCAAACCCATTTAGTAAATAGCACAACTAATAATAGAAATAACATGTAATATCTTCAAATCAATATTATGACATGCAATAACATGATTTTTTTTTTATTTTTTGATTTTTCCGTTTTGGAAGTCAGTTTTTTTAACGTAGTTATTTTTATTATATGATCGAATTATTGTGTCGAATGTGAAAATGTTCTAAATAGACGTCTTTCGATAATATAACTTGCTTCAACTGATATTTACTACTTAGGTCCATAATTTAATCTATACTAATATTATAAAGCTGAAGACTTTATTTGTTTGTTTGCTTTAACGCACTAATGTCAGGAACCACAGGAACTCTTTAATATTTACAAACTAAAGATCTTATATTGTAATACCTATATGGAAGATGAAAATCCATGGAAAGTTGTCGCGTAAGAACCACAGGACAGTTCTTTGGTATAATAATTATAATGATAATATGTGTAAACTATGTATATGTATAATATATGTACATGTTATGTAAACTTAAAATGTAAAATAACATGATTTTAAAAGAGCAATTGTTATGATTTGAGTTTGAGTTTACTAGAACACCAAAACCACACCCATATTCAGTTCCCCTGCGAAAGGCGTCTTCAGCAGTTTGCTGTAAAGGCATGACTTTTTAGTGTACAGAGGCTGGGGTCTTCAAATTAAATACCAGATATGCTGAACTACTTTATTACAGTTCTACTAACCATGCTAGATTATTGTTCAATCTAGCCACCAGAGCCGACTTCAAGGACCTATGCTACCTTTCTATCTTACCATTACACTGCGGGTGGTACGGGGTAGTTCTCGTTTTTTGAATACCTAATAATTTCATTAAATCTGTAAACAATTCGCTTTCAAACTGTCTACCTTGATCGGTGGTAATAACTTTAGGACAACCGAAACGACAAATCCATCCTTCATAAACTGCTCTAGCTACCGACTCCGCAGTCATGTCCTTCACAGGGCAATTCTCAGGCCACCGCGTTAATCTATCGATCATAGTGACGCAATACCGGAAACCGTGCTCGGTTTCCGGTAAAGGTCCTATCAGATCCACGTGCAAATGTTCAAAACGCTCGCTATTGTTAAAATCGCTAAGTTTTGAAACAGTGTGCCTAATAACCTTACTTCTCTGACACCTAACGCACGTCTTGGTCCAGGTCCCCACGTCCTTATTCATGCCTGGCCAAAAAACTTTTTTACTAACTAACGCACGCGATGCTCTAACTCCGGGATGAGAAACGTCATGAAATTTATTAAAAATACTTTTCCTAAACTGTGCTGGTATATATACGGCCTAATATTCTGAGCTGATGTTTCACAATATATTTTAATATCGTCATTATTATCGAGCGCTAACTGTTTCCATTGCTATTTATCATTTGTTTTCATCAAATCCGCGAGCTCAGCGTCTGTCGCCTGTGCTCTCGCAACCTCCACGTATTCACTCGAACTAGGACATACGATACTCTCGATTCTCGATAAAGCGTCGGCCACTTGATTTTCAGTGCCTTGAATATGTTGTATGTCGCTTGTAAATTCGCTAATATACAACAATTGACGCGCTCGCCTAGGTAACTCTTTATTAGAACTTAATTTACTTAAAGCAAAAGTGAGAGGTTTATGGTCCGTGTAAACTGTTAAATTTCTGCCTTCGATTAAATCCCTAAAGTAAACTATTCCTGAATAAATCGCTAAAAGCTCCTTGTCATATGTGGAGTACTTCTTTTGCGGTTCCGATAATCTTTTTGAAAAATATCCTAAAGGTAACCAAGAATTTCCTTCCCACTGATTTAACACTGCCCCTATACTAAAATCTGACGCGTCGGTCATTAACCCTAATTTGGCACTAGATATTGGATGCGAAATAGTAACGGCATTTTTTAAATTTTCTTTACACACTTCAAATGCACTATTCGCCTCGTCTGTCCAATCTATACGCGTCTTATCTTGTTTTTTAGTCCCGTGTAAATACCTATCTAAAACTCCCTGAACTCGAGCAGCGTTAGGAATATGATTTCTGTAGAAATTTAACATGCCCAAAAATCTACGTAATTGTTCTACTGTCTCCGGTTTCGGATATATGACTCGATAGCTTTAACTTTTTCCGGCATCGGACTTATGCCCTTTTCTGAAACTAAATAGCCTAAAAATTCTATAGAGGACTGTCCAAAAACACATTTACTTAAATTAATAGACATTTTATATTTACTCAACCTCTCAAATATTAATCGTAAATGTTCTCTATGTATTTATATCGGGGTTATCCGATCCTATGATGACGTCATCTATGTAACCGAACACGACTGACTGACCTTTGCCCCCTGTACAGTCGCTGCCATAATTCAATTGTTCTATGCCTGATAAAACTGTATTATTGATAAATCTTTGAATCTTTGTTTGTGCCGCGTTACGCAGGCCAAACGTCATTCTTGGAAATTCGAAAAGCCCAAATGGCGTAATAATGGCTGTTTTTTTAATGTCGTCTGGATTAATACCTATAAAATGATACGCTCTACAAATATCTAACTTTGAAAAAAAATTCTTATTATGTAACCCATACGTAAAATCTTGTACCCTAGGTATCGGATAACGATCTGGCTTTGTAATTGCGTTTAACATCCTGTAGTCCCCGCAGGGTCGGATACCACCATCCTTTTTAGGTACAATATGTAAAGGACTGGCCCACTCACTATTTGAAGGTCTACATATGCCTAGCTCTTGCATCAATTGGAATTCTTTTTTAACCCTATCGTACCTGTCAGCCGGTAACCTCCTGGCACGCGCGTGGACAGGTGGTCCAGTAGTCTCGATGTAATGATACACGGAATGCTCTGGGACATCCTTGAAGGCTGGTGGGCGCGTGATGTCCTTGAGTACATCCGTCCACCGCGCCCGCATGTACTCCGTCTAGTTTCCCGACTGCTTGGCTCGCCACGCGCAGGGTTGCTCGCAGCGGCTAGCTCTCGATCTGTACCGAAAGTGAAAACGGCACAGCCAGTCCGGGTCTCCAGGTGCTCTTCTCGGCCGCGATGTCGATCTTCTCCTGAAGTCGGTCTGTCTGTCGTTGCTCCTAGAGCGCCCGCGACCCCTCAGTTCGGCGCGGAGCGCTGCAACCTCCAGCTCCAATCTGCTCATCTTCTCGTCCGGCTGCTCATCTGTTTCCTTCTTGCATGACACGGCTGCCACATCCCCGACGTTGGTGTATTCGGTAATCTTGTCTGCCATGGCCGCCAGCTTGTCCAGAGACTGATCTTCACAAACCGCCATGACTGCTCGAACCGATGACGGCATTTTCGACAACCACAGGCTCTTGAGTGTGTTGTCCGCAATTTGTGCGCTGCGACCCAGATCCTTCATGCGCCTTAAAAACTGGGAGGGTCTTTGCGAACCCAATTCCAGCTCCGACACCAACTTCTGCATTTGTCTTTCGGCACTCTCTTCATAAACCTGCAGCAGCCTCTCCTTAAGCGCCGTATACCTGTTCTGGGCGGGTGGTGACATCACGAGGTCGCTGACCTGCTGAATGGCCTCTTTTCCGAGTTTCGATATGACCAGGTTGAATTTGGTCTCTTCCCCCTGCTTCTGTGGGGCCATCACAGACTCGAACTGTGCGAACCATAACCTTGGCAAGTCTGTCCAAAATTCTGGTAGCTTGGTGGACACGCTTATCGATGCCAACGCCGTGCCTGACGCCTCTTCCTTGATCTCCGTGTCTGATGCTGCTGCTTTATTCATTTTTCTTTTTTGATTGAGCCGATGAGTTAATAGCTGATGAGCTGATGAGCCGCCTGCCGCTGCATTCACCACGTGCCACGCGCGCTCTTCGATTGCGTCACGCTAACTTCCTGTCGCCGTGCCGCGTGGAATTTGATCTCGAACAAAACTTACCCCACAGCCAATGTCACTAATTACGCCGATTCCCTTCACTACAAACTTTCTTCGAGAGTTCTTCGTCGGGGTCACCAGTTTAGTGTACAGAGGCTGGGGTCTTCAAATTAAATACCAGATATGCTGAACTACTTTATTACACGTTAACTTAGGTAGGCGAGTGGCAAGCGACTGGCTCTCGCAGGAGTGTCGCCATTCGCCGCGCCACAACCCGCTGAATTTACGATATTCGATTACTGCGAATAATAACACACACTACAACTTGTTCAGTACCTTAACAAGGTAATGATTATTACGTCCAACGTGAAAATAGGTACTTTTGTTTTCATTCATATTATTTTGTCTTTAGGTGTATAATTCAATGTAAGCATATTATCCAAGTAAATACGTGCCGTCATAGTAATTTGGTCTATTCGTAATGATTCATATTTAATGCGATCACCTTATCTTGTAAAATTTATCGTTCCATGTACTTTATGCCTTATTTTCTTGTGGTTTACGTTAAAGGATACTTTGACGTATTCATTCTTTAGAACGGTTGCTTTATTTTTTAATTTTATAAAAAATAATCTATTTTCTTTGAAATTTTATTAACTGTTTTACCTGAATGTATTTTGTTTAGCTTTAGAAAGTATTGCATAATAAGAGACAAGTTAACTAATAGATTAAGTACCTAACTCGAAAAATATCAAAATAAACCTCTCGCAATGACTTACGAAGCCGCAGTTTACCAAGAGACATTCAAACAAGTTCTGCGAGTGTCGAGATGGTTTGCAATGGCTCCAATTCACTCTTCCGCAGTTTTGGCATATTCCAGAGGCTTCTATATTTACGGGCTTATTTTTATTTTAATCTTGGGTAAGTAATTTATATATCAGTTTGTCCTTAGACGTGTTTTCCTCGACCGAGCCACGTCCACATAAACCGAGCTGCTTCGTGGGGCTGACCGATCTGTAGGTACCCGCCGAGAGGTCAGGCGTCGCCCCGGCAAGGGAGAAAACGTAAATATGTACCACGGGCGAAGCCGGAGCGGACCGCTAGTAGGTAATAAACTATCTCGCCGCGTATTTCCTTATCACAAGAAAATCGGTGTCCGTATTCACTAGTGCCAGGTTCGTTTCACAATATAAATCAATTATCCTTTCGCAAGCAAAATCAGTATCTGGTGTGCAAAATAAAATCGTTCGTAGTAAGTAAAACAGAATTCACTAAAAATAACACGCAACTGCACAATTTACGTACCTACGCACATTCAACAAACTCAATACCTACTAACAATTCCCGAGGAACGAGCCGAACGCCTTTCAACTCCCGCGTCTCACCCTGCACGGCTTGTCCCCCGCATACTTCTTACCGCCACGCAACAAGCAGTTGAGAGCGCGATAACATTGAATGATAAATAGTGTGCGGAAATTTTATAAAACTTGTTTCAAGAAATACGTGATTATTAGTAAGCCTTACAAGTTTGTTAAAAAAATGTTTGACATTTAGAATCTCCATTACATTTGCAAGGTTTTAAACCAAATATTTTTTTACTGGTACAATTAATAAGTACAATAAAAACGCCTGAAATTCAGATAAAATTCGTGCAAAAATCAGATTTTTGGAGGCTTATACTGCATTTGCTTTTCCAAATTTTGAGTTCGCGTTTTATTATAAACCTAGGTATAGTTCAGAGGATACCATTTAGTGAAAAAAATTCAAAGAAAGATCCTAAGCAACGCCTTAATCACGTACAAGCGTTTGTATGGAGTGATGGACGGGTTGGCCGCTCTTAAGTTCTCTTCTGAATTATTTCTGAGAATCACGAAATATAAGGTTATTTAATTATTTATTATGCATACCATGTTTAAATATAAATTTATAGTTGAATCGTTTCTATCGCCTTAAATACGTATTTTATCATAATTTATCTATAATATTATTTTTTATTGACTTATCGAAATTTTCCTGACTTATAGAAATTTTCCCACAAAGAGAAATTTTCCTGACGTATAGAAATTCTCCTGTCTTATCGAAATTTTCCCGACATGGATTTTTCCTGACTTATAGAAATTTTTGCCGCAAAGAGAAATTTTCCTGGCGTATATAATTTTTCCTGACTTATACAAATTTTCCTGGCGTATAGAAATTTTCCTGGCTTATAGAAATTTTGCTGGCTTATAGAAATTTTATAAACATTTTCCTGACTTATACAAATTTTCCTTATCAATATAATTTTTCGGCAAAGAGAAATTTTCCTGGCTTATAGAATTTTTCCTGACGTATAGAAATTTTCCTGGCTTATCGAAATTTTCCTGCCTTATAGAAATTTTGCTGGCTTATTTTCCCGACGCATAGAAATTTTCCTGACGTATAGAAATTTTCCTGGCTTATAGAATTGTTCCTGACGTATAGAAATTTTCCTGACGTATAGAAATTTTCCGGACTTATGGAAATTTTCCTGTCTTAAATTTTCCTTTCTCATGGAAATTTTCCTGGCGTATAGAAATTTTTCTGGCTTATAAACATTTTCCTGGCTTATACAAATTTTCCTTATCTATATAATTTTGCGGCAAATAGAAATTTTCCTCACGTATAGAAATTTTCCTTATTTATGGAAATTTTCCTGGCGTATAGAAATTTTCCGGACTTATGGAAATTTTCCTGTCTTATAGAAATTTTCCTTTCTTATGGAAATTTTCCAGTTTATAGAAATTTTCCCGACTTATGGAAATTTTCCTGACATAGAAATTTTTCCTGACTTATCGTAATTTTCCCGACTTATGGATTTTTCCTGGCTTAGAATTTTTCCTGACGTATAGAAATTTTCCTGGCTTATATAAATTTTCCTGACATATAGAATTTTTCCTGACGTATAGAAATTTTCCTGGCTTATATAAATTTTCCTGACATATAGAAATTTTCCTGACGTATAGAAATTTTCCTGACGTATAGAAATTTTCCTTTCGTATGGAAATTTTCCTGGCTTATAAACATTTTCCTGACTTATACAAATTTTCCTTATCTATAGAAATTTTCCTTGTTTTTAGAATTTTTTCCTGACTTATCCTAATTTTCCCGACTTATGGATTTTTCCTGACTTATAGAAATTTTTGCGGCAGAGAAATTTTCCTCACGTATAGAAATTTTCCTGGCTTATAGAATTTTTCCTGACGTATAGAAATTTTCCTGACGTATAGAAATTTTCCTGACATAGAAATTTTCCTTGTTTATAGAAATTTTCCTGGCGTTTAGAAATTTTCCTTTCTTTTGGAAATTTTCCAGCTTATAGAAATTTTCCCGACATGGAAATTTTCCTGACTTATAGAAATTTTTCCTGACGTATCGTAATTTTTCTGTCAATCGAAATTTCCCTAACTATTGTTAAAATCATTTTTCTAATCTTCCTAAAATTGGAAATTTGTACGACTGATTAAAGTAAACCACCCACCTATTCCCACCCACATCCCGTACGCTATGCTCTCTATCCACAGGCCGCGCGTGCGCAGAATGGCTCAGTATCTGCATAGCTAGCGAACGTATAAACTCGCCCGGTCGTTGGGCGCTTTCACCAGGGCCCTGGAATTATGGAATTATTATTAATTTCATGAACAATATCATCATCATCATTTTTATTGAAAACAATATTCATATATTTTTCTTTGCCCGCGGATTCCCCTGATCTTAAATTCGCATTAGTATGAGTCGTTTCACCGCTGCAGCTGTCAAAAGTTACCCATGGCCATGTCACATTAAAACGAATAAACACACTTTCGCATTTATAATATTACTAGAGGTCCGCCCCGGCTTCGCCCGTGGTACATATTTCGCAATAAAAGGTAGCCTATGTCCTTTCTCGGGTATCAAAATATCTCCATACCAAATTTCATGCAAATTGGTTGAGTAGTTTAGGCGTGATTGAGTAACAGACAGACAGGCAGAGTTACTTTCACATTTATAATATTATAGTATGGATTTATAATGTGGTGCTCATTTTTTTTGTAATAAATTATCCTGCTAACGCTATCTAGACACGCGGCAGCGTGTCAAGCCGAGTTCAAGCGAAGAGAACTGGCGAGCAGCAGCCGTGTGTATATTTACACGAACCATTTCGAGCCACTTTTCACCCCCTTATAACTCGAAAACTATTTAAGTTAAATAAACCAAATTTGGTACATATCAAGAGGACCTCAAGATAAACAAGAAACTTAAATTTCATAAATACAGATTAAACAGTTGCGTAGATATTAATATCCAAAAATCGCAATTTTTAAGACTGACTGACTTATAGATATATACAAAACCTAACCCACTTCCAGATGACCTAGAAAGTTCAAATTTTGTAATCAACTAGGTAATAGTGAGTGTACAAAGGAAAAAATCAGAAAATACTGAATTTATCTATATTTAATTTTTTTTTCAATGACATTAATTTTGTTTGTATGGAAAAATGGAAAAGTTTATAAAAATAGAAAATATTATATTCACCTTACTAGTCTTAAAAAATAGATCAAAACTAATCAGTGGCCGAAAAAAATTTTGAAATCCATCAATAAATGACTGAGATATAGATTATTGAAGTTTACATATTTTAGCACGAAACATCTGTAGATTCGATGCGCCTCTGACATCACACTCACTCGCGCTAGTATCGCTAGGGCGGATTACTTCGATTGCATGATTTCTTTATTCAAAACTGTTATTAAACGTAAAATAAAAGAAAATTGTAATAAAAATATTGCTCATACAGTTAAAAATAATATATAATTTTACATATTCACATTTATTTATTCTTTATTTATGAGTGTTTAGTTTAGTTTTAATTTCAGTGTAATGGAAGAAGGCTTCGTCGAAGGTCGAAATGATTTAATTTGCGTAATATTAATAAGTGAAACATTTTTAGGCGCGTTTAGAGTAAAATTTCAAGATCGCGTCATGGCAATACCGTAACGTCATGGAGTAAGGCGACGATTCTTCTACAACGATCTTTGCATCTTGGTAATAGTGTGTGTACAAATTCACGCTGGATGTTTAGAAAATCATGTAATCTTTTAAACAGAAAACGAGTTTAAAAAATTGCAGATAATGACGGGGCAATGTGCGCTGACATTCATAACATACAAGAAAATATAGAAAATAATACTAAACAAACCATACAGAGAAACCGCAAGAAAAAATAAAAAAAAAATCGTATAATATAAAAAGTATTATATTCATAAAGTAAATCAAATTTGTAGAGTAATTTTCTGTACAAAAAGTAATGATATCCCACCAAAAACATAAATGTAAAAATTGGAGCCGAGTTCAATCGTTGACTTAATTTGCCAAAAAAAGAAATGAGATCTAAATGTGTGCCAAGTTCTGCAGACAGTCCAGAAATTTATTTACAAAGATGTATTAAGTTCTTAGGTTGACTGAAAACTCAATTGTTTTATTTTCCCTTAGAGAACAATGTTTATTCCAAAATAT
>CAJQZM010039048.1:76226-102039 GCA_907164665.1 Colias nastes | reverse complement strand
ACACACACACACAAACTGCATGCCCGAAATGTTATTTTTAACCTCAATTAGTTCTTAATGATTCTCTATTTTATAAATTTATGTAACAGTATATAAGTTAAATTAACAATACTGGCTAAGTCTGGAGAGGAAGGCGTCGATCGTCTCTAGCACAGGTATATTCCTAGTTGAGGCGATCGTCGTGTCTAAATTGTTTTTGTTTGTATGTATTGTTTCTAAATAAACGATTTTTATTTTTATTTTATTTTTTATTTATCATGCAATGCAACAGATTTTTCAAATTTATATACACACTAGCTGCGCATCGAGGTTTCACCCGCGTGGCTCCACTCCTGTTTGTCTTAGCGTAATGATAAATAGCCTATAGCCTTCCTCGATAAATGGGCTATCTAACACCGAAAGAATTTTTCAATTCGAACCAGTAGTTCCTGAGATTAGCGCGTTCAAACAAACATACAAACAAACTCTTCAGCTTTATAATATGAGTATAGATATACTATCAGTTACAACTGTCCACCGATTTCTCTAACTGACGGACAAATCTGGAAGCTAATCACGCGGTTAATAAAATAGAACGGAATTTACCAAAGCCAACTCCAAGCTGATTATGGTCCGCGCCGCAATACCACCGGTACCCCCCATATCTGGGAGGCCTCCCCCTATCCGCCACCTGGGGACGCGCCCGATGGGAGACCAGAAACTCCACACGGGGAATCACACAGCTCGCTCATCCGCTTTCAAAGCGGATTGTATGATACACCTTTAGAGATATTCAATAGGAATCAGGTTGTTTGCACGATTTAACTGAAACGTTTTAAATGGTTCTTTAAGGAATTTGGATATTTGAATTGGACAAATAGATAAGTGAAATTTTATCTTTATACTACTTATAGTAATAGATGATCTTAACCGTAATCCGGGAAATCATTTTATAACCCAAAAGCGAAGGCATTATAATATTACTTGGCTATCTACACAAGTTATCTTGTAAAAACTAAAAGACAATTAGTTTTTACACGATATCTTAGGCATAAATCATCGTCATTCTTCTTATCTTATAAAAAACAAAACTAAAAGCTGCAATACAATATACATTGAATAACTTGCATTGGTGAACGCTTCCGACAAGACATGAAGACATCCACAATGCAATATTGAGCAAATTCTTCAGAACGCCAAAGTTATGAAAGAACTTTATCAGTGAAGTTACCGCTCGAACTGAAAACTTCATCACTCTTTCTAACACACTTTGATTGCTCGATGGACTGCAATTTTAAACAGTTTGTAAAGAAAAGTACATTGAAAACCGTTTGGTATGAATTAGGATTTGCTTTTTTTATAGAAGAGTAGGCAAACGAGCCTGCATCCTGGTGGTAAGCGATCTCACAGCCCATAGGTATCTACAGACGTGTCCGAAGATTTGTTGCCGACTTTTTACGGTAGGTATAGGTTGGCTCTCTTTTTAAATGCCCCGATATCATAGGCGCTAGGAAATATCGCCTGTACTGTAGAAGCTGTTTAAACGTGAGATCTCAAGTTCGATTCCTGGTGGGTAATATAACAAGCGTCTCAATCTGGCAGGACAGAAGGCTGATCACCTACTTGTCCGTAAAGAAAATCGATCAGAGAAACAGTATAAAATAAGTAAATAACCCATTTTATTTTGCTCAGCCTCTTATCCCATAAAGGTACACGGGGATTCATTTAGTAGCGGCCTGTGATTACAATGAAGTTAGTAAACTAAAACATATCTTATAAAAAAGATAAAAAATATCGTCTTGTTGATGAAGTGGGTGGCTTTGTTGATATATCATACATGAATGAGAAACTGCATGCCTATTTCCATAACATCTCGACAATTTTACCTTAAAGTTTAGTGATTTTTTTATGCATTTAGAGAGAAGAATTTAAAATGCAGTGTGTGAAAGGTATTAAATAAACTTACACATTAAATAAATTATTTATTTATTTATTAAATGATATCTCACCAATTTTGCTAGTTAACTTTTTTATTACATCAAATCCTCAACCAATAAGAACCAGCTTGTAATCTATTATAATCAGGCAAGCCTTCCGTTGGTCCAACAGCGCTCACAGCGATCGTTTTATTATAAATGTAGTTGTACGCAACATTCTTGACGGTGCTAGCTGTAAGCGCTGAAAGTTGTTCAAAAACAGCTGACAAAGACTCTCTTTCATTTTTGAAAAGGACCTGCATGCCAATATCGAAAGATGAGTTTATAACGCCATCTTCTCGTTTAGCCAACTCTAGCTTAACCGCATTCACGGCTCGCTGCACATCAGCATCCCTCGTCGTGGTACACAAATGCATCCAAGTACCTTGGGCAAGGTGAACACAATCCTCAACCGACATACGAGGACATACAATATACGTGCCCCACAAACCTACATCGCGATACGCTATGTAGAAACATTCATAGCTTTCACAGGATACGCTCGAAGATGCCTGCGCTTGATACGGTGCGTGACGCTCAGATCCACCTTGACTCCTGTGCCAGAAGCCAATAATATGCTTCGCTACTAAAAGTGGCAAGTAATCACTGCTCGTGTAACCAGCTACTTCAAAAGCTAATGAAACATGAGCGAATGGCATCGAATCGTCACGATAGAGAGTTTGCGATCCCGTAAAACGACACGGACCATGATCCAATGGTTCATTATCACACGGCAAATTACCAAAACTTTGTCCGGCACGCGCCATTATGCTTTGATGGGTCACCCCTCCCGAAGACGCGAGAACTATCCGTAAAGGCGTATAATTTTTCTGTAGGAAGTGATAAGCGCAAGCTCGATTGAACCTTTTCAAGTTTTTCGTCGGACCGGCGACTCTTCGCGACAATGTGGTTCCTTGGAACGCAGTTTCCTTTAAATACTCAAACATAACTGTTTTAGGATCTATATCCAAATCGAGTAATTCCGTTTCAATGTTTTGCCTTTCACACACCATTTCTTGTTCAGATAATTCTAAGTCTGTTAGGATTTTAGCTAATATATCCACGACTTCATTGGAGCATTCGCTGGGACAGATTCCGGAGAACACTTGATACTCTCGTGTCGTTATCGCATCCATTTTGATACCTAGATCGCTCAGCGTATGTTCCAAGTTCTGTTTGTTCATGGAATTAAAGCCTTTGTATGCCATATGTTCTATAAAATGACATATTCCATTAGAGTCAGCGTTTTCGTACCTGGAGCCGACTTGTATAAACAGTCTGAGGCAAGCTAAGGGGCCGCCGGTTTCTTCAGTAGCCACTCGTAGTCCATTAGATAACTTCGTGACTGTCACTACTCCAGCATGAGAAATGTAACTTTTTGTAGCTTTAAAGAGATGTTTAGTTGGATTAAAGCCTTTTAATACGTTACCCAAAATCATTATTAACTCAGTTACTTATAAAATTGTCTACAATATGAGTAACGACTGGTGTAGACATTTGACATACATAATTTTAATAATGTCACGCCTAGATACTATAACATATTATTATTATAGGTTCTATAAACATATAGGTTAACTAGCTTACCGCCCGCGGCTTCGCTAATAAATTATGTACTAAAACCTTCCTCTTGAATCACTCTATCTATTAAAAAAAACCGCATCAAAATCCGTTGCGTAGTTTTAAAGATTTAAGCATACAAAGGGACATAGGGACAGAAAAAGCGACTTTGTTTTATACTATGTAGTGAAGTCACACAATAATTTGATATGAACGCAGAAGACAATAAATGTGTAGCTGTGATGTGTAGGTCAATACCTACAATTCGTGTCGTATTATTTTAGCATTTTTTTCAGTTTAATTTTTATTAAAGCAAGGGACACATTTTTACAGAACACTGTAAGTCATAAAAATAACTTCGAAATGACGATTGTCAATTTGACAAAATAATCAACAGATATTTATGATTTGTATTGTTTACGAATATTCACCAAGAATATTATTAGATATTTCTACAATTTCTAACTACATATCTATTATAACTAACGAACAAAACTCAGTGTAGCTACTTAATACCTTGTAACAGAATGTGGAAGTTTATTTTAAAACACAACTGTTTTCGGAAACTACCATTAAAAACATTACAAATACGCAAATACAACAGCAGTTTTTTGCCTCAATTCGAACACTTTCTCAACACACAGGCAAATATGAACTGTTCCCAATTAACAACAGGTTTAATAGTCGCCAATGAGGAGAGGGAAAGTTTCAATTCTTGTGTCGGAATATTTATTAACGCTGGCTCTAGATACGAGATGGCTCAGGAAAATGGGATCGCACACTTCTTCCAACATATTTGCTTTAAAGGAACTAACAAAAGACAGAAAAATGTACTCGAAAATGAGATTAGCGAAATTGGAGCAAAGTTGAAATGTTTCACAACACGCGAGCTAGTCGGCTTCTATGCAGAATGTTTGAATGAACATGTTCCCCAAGTCGTAGACATTTTGAGTGACTGCATATTCAACAATGCTTATTCTAGTTCCGACATCGAAATCCAGAAATGTGTCGTTTACCAAGAAATGTTAAAATACGATACTGATACATATAAGGTCATAATGGATTACCTCCACACGGGAGCGTTTCAAGGCACGTCCTTGTCTCAAACTGTAATGGGGCCCAGTCACAATCTGTATAATTTCAGCGACCAAACGATTAAGTCGTACATAAACAAGATGTTTGTACCGTCAAAAATCATTTTAGCCTGTGCGGGAGGAGTGAAACATGACCAACTATTAGGTTTAGCGAATACTTACATAAACAAATTTGATGCAGCTAGATGTTCGAGCTACAGTCCATACCGATTCACCGAAGCTGATATTCGTTACAGGGATGATTCCCTTGAAGTTGGTCACATTGCTTTAGCATTCGAAGCTCCGCCGTTTCAGCATGAGGATCGTCTCCCGATGGAACTGGCCGCAGCTGTTATAGGAGCATGGGATAGATCACAAGCTGGTGGTGATAATCATGCTGTATACTTGGCTCAAGCCGCTGCATCTGGGTTAGCAAATTCGTTCGAATCGTTCTACACCACATACAAAGATACAGGTCTTTGGGGAATACACTTCGTATCACCTCGGATGCACATCGATGATATTATAAATTGCATTACCCATGAGTGGATGAAATTATGCAATTGTGTGACAGACGCAGAGTTGCTCAAGGCAAAGCTAGCGATGAAGTACAAAATTATTCTACAAAATCAAAAAGCGGAGGACTCTTGCAAAGATATAGCTAAATGGGTGTATTTTACGGGAGGAGTACCTACAATGCAGGAAAAATTTCGGGCAATTGACAATATTAAGGCTGATGAAGTGAGGAGAGTATGTCACACGTATATTTATAATAGATGCCCTGTGATTGGGGCCTATGGAGCCATTGAACAGCTACATCTTAACAGTAGACTTATGGGCTGGACGTACTGGCTAAAAGTGTGAGGATGTTAGAAATATATATTTTATGAAAACTGAAATGAAGCAGATTTTATTGACTTACCTGCTTGTTCTGTAAAAAGAAAAGGAATAAGCAATGGTAATTAGAACAACATTAATTATGTATTTGTCGATTGTTCAAATTTGTTCAATTTTAATTTGACAAACCGATTTTGTTGAAACTTATTTGTAGACTCGCTGCATGAAAAAGATAAGATGCTAAGATTTTATGAATGTCTCGCACAAAACTTACTATTTTTATTCCCAAGTTACACGCGTCCGCTTTAAAATGTAGAAGCCCTTCTGGCTAACATTGAGAGACACCACACAAAAGTTACCACTAGCGCCATCTCGTTACTTTACAAAGCTACAAATTCAAAATGTTATTTCAGATTATAAATGTTTTTTGTTTTATTTTATTGTTTAGTATTTAAAAATTGTACTTAAATGTTTTCCTGAATAAATGTATAAATAAATAAATAAATAAAATTATGAAAGTAAACCGAAATAATTTAACTTCACATCAAGGCCATCTAGTGTCCGACTGATAGCTCCATGTAAAGAACGCCACTATGAGTTGACGATTTATTTTTCCCAATCAGGTTTAGATGTATTTTTTTTTTTTTTATTTTAGAAATCATTCAAGTAAAAAAATGTTTATTAGCAACTTCAAATACTTATTTTAAAATATTTCTTCATCGTTTGAATAGACTATTTAGTATTTGCCATATCTCACAGAAAACAGTGCTATCTATATTATGTTATTGATGTGTAATGTTCTACAAACTAGTTGTGCCATAATAAGAATTTACATTGGCTCGAATATGATGAAAAATAGACGAAACAATTTATTGAAGCTAGTTGCATAATATTGTATCAAGGTTTAAACTCGGTACAGAGGTTTTTAATTCCTTAAAATTTCTATTTTTCTCAACACTAACATGCCATTATTTGTAGGTATATTTTTTCCTATTACTAATAAGTCGTTAATCGTTCAATTACCCTTTGACATTAAAGTGGGAACCAGTTTCACAGCCTCACAGGTTACCTGATGTTGAGATTAAAATATTGTTCAAATTACAATATAACAAAATTGACATTTTATATATTTGCAGAAACATTTTAAGACAGCAATAGTACAAAAATCTTCAAAAATAGCTCAGTATTATTGTACTGCCAAAATATTAAATTAACTTTAAATTGATCGTACTTTTTTTCTATGCTTCAAGAAGGACAAAATGTCGGATATCATTTTCTTATGTGTTAATTTTGAATCCTGAACAGAAATGAAGAAACCATCGTTCAAACATATTACAAATACCTACAAATAATTCTGTGTTGTTCTTCTGCTGTTCATATTGATCAATTAGAAATATGATTATTTTACCAATCAATTACAATGGCTTTTTACGATAACGGACCATTTTTTATTGAGCCTCGGTATGAGGAATCACAGTTACCCCATAAAGTGGAATGCATGCAAGCAAGACTTTAGGCTTGTAGGTTCTATCTACAAATAAAGAACACATTTTGATATTTTATTAAATACAAATTGTTGCAGAAACATCAAGAGTGAGTATAGTGAATTTAATGAAAATAAAGAGGACACTGTACTGCTTTAGATAATAGTATTATCTGTTCATACATTCTTTTCTCAAAAGCATCTACTATCCAGTATACCTAGTTATTTTCCAAAAATAACAATAATGCGTTCACACCATCACACAAATAAAAACAAACTTTACAAATTTATAATTTATTGTTTTAAGTAAAGCTAATGTAAAAAATATTAAAACCAATTTTTGAGTATAATCAAGAGTACAATGAGAATTATTTGAGAACATAATTAAATAAAATATCGTTAGACACACACATAAAATTGGAATGTAATTGTAACCATTTCCCGCGCTGCGAGAACGTTTTGTGTCGCCATTTTAGTGTCGGCTGTATCGTCCATAAACAATCCGCATCCATAAAATTGTTCGTAAAAAAATACAAAAAATCGTTTAAAAATAATCATCACAATGTAGAGAGCATTATAAAAATCAAAATGCAAAACATTCGTTGTCAGAATTTCGAAAATACAAATTCGAACGAACATAATTTTAGGGAACCTAAGGCAAAATATATTATAGGTGTTTCAACTTATTTATACGTGTACATATTTTTCTGATTTTTATCTGATTCTGAACATTTATATTAAATCGGTCCTAAATGCAAATTATTTAAAATGCCATTCAAAGAAGCACATTATTTTCAATACGTTTTCTGATGTTACGATCCAAATGATCTATCTGATACTAGTCCTTACAAAACACAATTTATAGAGCACACACGCAAACAAGTTGAAATACCCACTCTACATTAAATTAAATGACCAAAAGTCCAAATCATGTCAAAAACCGACAAACCCTGCGATCTTTCTCCTTCACCGTGCGTCCATCTTATTTAAGCTTGCCTTGGGCCTAATGAATCATATTTCGAATTTATCACTTCCTACCCGATAGCATCCAGGATGTATCACACCTAACTGGACCCGAGAATTTATCCTACACCTGTTTACTGATACCATTCTAACGTTTGACACAATAGCAGCCTTTTATTAACAGAGATTCTATCTCTTGGGACGAATAATATCACCTCTTTTATGTCCTATTCTTGAACAATACTGGCCAATTACTCGAAGAAGAGGATGTGATGATATGACATTGTAATCGTGCGTAATAGAAATGTCTCGTTCATATTTTTCGTGGATTTCGAACATATGTTTTTATGCCCTATCATCACATCACAATTCTATTGAAAATCCTTGCACATGTGTATCCAAATGGGTCGAATTATATAATTTACTGAATACCACCAAAATAAAGCACTTCCAATTTTTTCGTGAACACTTAACCAAGAATCTAATGACATATTACTTATTTTAAAGAAAAATAAATACTTTTTTGTCAAAAATTTCTAGCACCCCGACGATTATGGTTTATATACCATTTTAATATTTCTCCCACTTACACACACATACACAAGAATCGACTATGGAAATTATCAAAGGACAGTGCATAGTTATAGCCATCTAAAATTAAATTTTAGAAGAGCAAATTATACACAAACAAATCGCTGTAAAAGCATCAAATAACCCTGAAAAGTTACATTGTATGTTCTAATCGATACTAATGATGAAATACACAGAAATACTATACTAGCATAGACTTATACACATTATATTATGGCGACAGGGAAATTGACAGACATCGATTATATAGGTATATTGATTATTGGGCGAAACCACGAATACAAGTTTTAAATGCATGTACAATTTGGTACGTGTGCAAGACATTTCCGTGCAGAAAATGCAATTCGTTTCTTTAAATACGTCCTAAATGCAATCGATCACGGCCAATTCACGCGTTCTTTTATACTTGATACTATATTTCCTTTTTTAAGCGATTCATATTTCAATATGAAGGTAGTTTAAACTTCGACATTGAGCTCCAACGCTTATTCGACCGTGTCTCTCAATAATGCTACGTACACACTATACGATGATCAAGGGAGAATTCGATGTACGGCCCGCGCATTTGATCTACCGATTAAAAAAGGACCAGCATGGGATTAAAAAGTACCAACATGTGGTTGTACAAGGTATCTAATGCACGAGACTTACAGAGAATGGCGCGTTAGTGTGTACCCAGCATGGGAACCCATATTCGTGATTTCACCATATAAGAGATACTTCGTAATAAACACCGAGAATTGAATTGTACGACAAACATACATGTACCGAAGTATCTCAAACTTACGTACTATGAGATTACTCTAATTTGTCATGGATTAAGACCAGCTAGATATACGTATAGACGAGCAAAATATTTGAGCACTACGTTAAAATGTTTTCGAAAATTAAATAACAATTATTAAATTGTCCTCGTAAAGAACCGTCTATCCGGGTACTATAATACAACCTAAATATTTGGTTATACTGTATAAATAATAGATGGCTGACTTTGGGCGAAGCAAGAGTTACATTTTTATTTGAAAATGTATGGAAATTGGGAGGAGCTATTTATTCTATGTAGTTATACTCTACATATTACGATCCATAAACGTTTCTTAAAATTATTCTCAAACTACTTTAAAACATTAAATTACATATTATGCTTATAATACTGTGGTATGTTACAAGGGATTTATTTCTCAATTTATACTGAAATAGGGGTGTTTTTAAGCCCTAAATCTAACACCCATTTTTAACACTACCCAAAGTCAGCTATAAAAAAATCTACAATACCTTTCACATTTGAAAAATCTTTATATTATTGTAATAAAACGATATAAAATTGACTTTATCAAATGAACAATGACCGCATCATTTCGAGTGCATCCATATAGACGCGTTGAGTATTTAAACACACAAAATCTTATACTATTGACACACAGTTGCTAACTGAGCTTGTCCCGGAGACCCGAGTGCGATGCGGAGTGATTTTAGAAGAATCGAGAACAAATCTACACTTTTCAATACTTTTATTACTCATGTCTCTCTATGAATACGGAATTTTAACATTTTCCAAGAAAATTGTATGTTTTACGAGACAAATGTATGTCCATTTCATCCATTAGTCAGGCATTACATTTATTAAGTTGCCTGCAAGGGGCTACTAAAATATTTTTTACCGTTGATTCTTATTTTATGTCACACACAAGTGGAATCACACTATTGAATTTTAAACATTAACGGATGATTTACCCTCAAATAGCTATGTCAATTCCAGTGAGATTTGTTCTCGACCCAATAGCACTCCACACATCCACACATTAAAGTAAACAGCATTGGTATATAAAAAATTTGGTAAAAAACATTCATAAATGCTAAAACTATAATACAGCTACCAAAGTATGGAATGTTGCTTACATAACAATCTCATTGGATTACAGATCCAAAAAATATAATAAAATGACAACTTACTCTAAGAGTACTCTATAAATATAATGTTAAAACTTACTTATACCGTATCAGGTTGATTATGCAGATCTTACAACTACTGGAATGTATAGAGATATAATTTTTTTTAATCTTGAAAAAAAAAACATGTTAGTTCTTATACCCCTTATAATTAATGGTTAGAAATACCCAAACCTTTATAAAATATATAAAATTTTGAATAAAAAAAATTAAAAATCGAACGCATACTACATCGATTTAGTTACACTAACATTAAAACTCCGCTGTACATATAATTCGTGACCGTTTCCCTTCACGGCGCCGGAGTGAATTAAAAGTACTTAAGACAGTCACAACATCTTCATTGAGCTCTTCGATTTTTTTATTCATAAAGAAAGTAGACCTAAATAAAGGCGGCAATGTCAGAAAGCTTTAACTTATTTGTGAGGTGAGAGAAGGACGGCATGTGTCGTGACGACAGACGTAGATGGGTTTCGATATCCGCATCGTTTATAACCCGAGTCGTTATTTAATAGAATCAGAAATTGGCTCCTACATCGTTGTCTCGTTCGCACAAGGGCAGTATATAGCACGCTATCTCGCTTGCACAGTAAAATAGACACCAAGGAGATGATTCGATTGTATAACGACTCAAGTCTAGCTACCTCTAACCGATTCACCTCAAACAATAGATCTAACGTCTCGAATATTCGATTTGTCGACTTGATAACGATGGGATGATTTAGAAATTAAAGCTTCGAGTCGTGGTAAAGTATAACTTGAAATATACACCGAGAAAACTATACCAGACCGTGTAAAATTGTACTCAAATAAAATGGCAATTTCAATGTATTCATATAAAATAATATAATGGAATGTATCTGATAAAATCGCTAATCATAACTTACTTGTATTTTTTTTTTGTATAAAAACGCGGTAAATGATCGAAATGTTAAAAAAATATAACTTATCAGTCGTTTATGAGGTACATATTAATTTTCCTTACCTATCAATCGTGATTTGTTCTTATTACATATAATAAAATATAAAAAAATGTATACATCCACGGACTAAATAATAATTAATTGTACGTAAAAGATTGTCATATCGAAAACTATGTGATCCTAAAGTAAAATTAAAACTAAGTAAAGCATACGTTTATAAAATGAATATTATACACAATATAATATTTTGTACTGTGAGGTTATGCTTTGTCTGCCCTCAACCACGTTTTAGCATAATCGAATTTCGACACAACTGAATATATATTTTGTACACTGAATGGCATCTTTGATTAACCTAAGTTTAAAAGCTGCCCTGTCAAAAAATTGTACTTTAGTCATCAATAAAATCTCTTGTAATTCAATATTATAGCAAACCTTGTGTGATAAATATACATATACAATAACAGAGAGCCGATACAATGTTTCACGTTACATAATAAAATTCGTCATATACAGGATAATTACTTAAAATTAAATGGTATTCCGTGTACAGACCATGGTTAAAACTAAGTAAGTCACTAACATACGATACATCCTGTATATATAATATATAAAATAAAACTGATAAGTATATATTCTATATTACTTTTGTTCAAATCAGTCTTTGGAACTTATGTGGTGGAATGTATATTGAAAAAAAAATAACATTACTCAACAGTGCCTTTGGTAAACAAATATGACCGTAAATATAAAAATATAAAAAAAACATAAATTCTCAATAATGAATGATGCATGGATGAAAAAGGTAAGCGTGAAGTGTATGTATTAAAATGGTTGAAATACTTTCAATATTATTACATTCTACATAATTAATGGCTTTACCAAAAACTAATTTTATAATACGTTGACTTATGGTCAGAGAGACAGTAAAATGTTTATAGCTAAATGTACTAAACATTGAACTTTTCTGGAAAGGTCGCATCTATCACGTAAGTATAAAAAAATATCAAAAATATTTAATAGTGAGGAAAAGTGGTATAAAATGTAATTCGTTATGAATAGGCGGAAAAATGTAATCGTAGTTTAAATCGAGGTTTTATTTAGAATAGTGTCGTTGTCTATTTAAAACCTTACCACAAAAGTTAACCATCTTCTAAGCAGAAGTCAACGACCGAAATTGAAAACTTTAGGGCTATTAATAATATATTAAATTATACTGATATTTAAAAATCAATTAGCAAGAATAATTCAGCAAATGTAAAGAGGTCTCGAGACTAAAGTAATTTTATTATAAAATAATGTACATGGCAACTTTATGGTGAATAAATAATAATGAACTTCTGTCGTAAAATAAGTGTTAGCTGTGACGTCAATTTATTAATTGAAGTGAGAATAAAAACTTGTGGTATAATAAAATATAGTTTATATCTATACTTAAAAAAAAATTTCTTCTATCCACACAAGATTGTCTCGAAACTTCTTTACAGTTATAAAGAAAATAATTATGTAATAAATAAAATCTTCAATCAATTGTACAAAATTATAAAAAGAGCGTATTTCTCATAGATTATAAAATATCTACAATAGACAAAATACAGAGGAGATACAGATGCAAAAACTTACTTATTCTTTTCAAAAAACAGCCTTTCCGCGTTACCCTTAATATTATTTTTGAACCTTTCATTTTGAACTTTTATATTTAATTTATTCATTGTATAAATCGAAAATCGAATGTTATCTTTAAAATTACTTTTGCATTTGATTCGCATACGAATAGATTTAAGAAAATATTAAAACAATCATAATTGATTCAACACAGGATTCAATAATAAAAATAAAAATCCCTTGTACTGACTTGCAATACGTTAAAGTTAACAAGACGACTAGTATAATTATTAAATTGACAATTGAATCGATGTATAAATAAATTTTACCAATTAAAATCTAAAATCTTGTCGTCTCATTATGGTAAGAGTATAATAGAGCATAATCAAGCCAATACTTCGTTACAAGCACTATAAGACTTAGAACCATAGAATAAAATATCCAGCATAGAGATTCGTAAATAACTGAGCATACCGCTAGCCGATATACAACACAGGCAGTTAAATTCGTAATAATTCGATGAGAAAGATAAAATAAGAGTATTCACAGGAGAGGAGCAGAGTCACATTCCTTATAGAAGTCATAGCGCTGCACCAAGATACACGACAACCTCATTTAAACGAGTAATATATGACTATAGCAAGATTTGACAAGTTCAGAAGTGGCAAAGCGTCAAGACGAGTCGGAAAATATCAATTTTTCGTGAAAAGGAGAAGATTTTTTTTTTCATACATTTGGGGGTCGAAAATTACTTGAAGGAGAATACCATATTCTTCCAAGTGCACTGTTGAGTAAACAATCGGGCTAGTTCAATGGGGTCGATAAGATCGTCGTTGTGTCTCGGCCGGCGGGGTTTGGATCATACGGTCTCCGCGCTAGCTTCGTTCTTCGGCTCCGCTTGTTCGGTGGCTTCGGCGGGCGGGAACTGAGCCCCTTCTGCCGCGGTTGTAGTTGCCGTGTAGCTGAAATGTGCAGTGGATAATTAGTACTGTTTTGGGACGTTTTTTAAGGGGATTAGAGCAAGATATAATGTTAGTTAGTAATAATAAATATCCTTAATTGCACATAGAAAGATGTATATTAGTACTGTATTCCGTCAGCCGTACAAATAAAAACTTGCTTATTCAAACCTTATGCAATGAATATCTATGATAAGAATAAATAAAGAATAAGGATGTCATAATTTCTTACAAATAAATTTGGAATAACGTCGATGTAACTATGCTCACGCTATGCAATAGGCGCGAAGCGGCAACGCAGCAATTCATTCACAAAATTATGAAAAACATTGAAATTGTCTACGGTTAAGCCTTGGTGCTGTCATTTTGACGCTCGTTTGACTTCGTCGAATTTGTTGTGAAGTTTCATCATACGATGTTCTGTTTATTTATTTTTTAAATATTTATTTGAAATAATTTAAATATATCATTAAATATGCAAGCAAATGAAAGAGAACGCTATCCAATATCTGGAGAACAGAAGATAACCCCACCTTGAGATAGAGAGTTGCCAAATAACTGGTACTCAAAACATACAACTCCAGGCTTAGAAGATTTATATTTTCAACGAAAGTTTATATTATTGTGATAAGTTTAGAAATAAGTTTTATGTATGTATGGTTTGGCGCATGTCGTAAATAAATAAATCATTATAAATATCAAAAGGGTTTTTCATAATTTCGTATATTTTGACATTTCATACAAAATTTTCTATTTCAATAGGTACGTAATGAAATTATTAATTTGCTCAACTTTTTCTACTTCTCGTATTACTCTCATTGCTATTATCTCAAATTTAGATTAAAAATTGGTTCTAAAACTTGTAAAACACAGCACAATGTACCAAAAGATAGGTAATAACTCGGTTATGTCAGACTTATACTAGGGTGGTAGCCGGAATAAGGACGAAATAGCATTAGTATGAATACTTATTACGAAGTTATACTAGGTTTCATTTATTACGTGTTTATTTGTATGATTTTTCCTTATTCTTAGTTTATTCTTTTCATAAAATGTTATAACTCGTTTATTTGTACGGCTGTATGAGTTTTGTTTAGTTATAGGATAACAGAGTAAGGTATAGGTTGTTGTTAGTACATAATATCGTTTACTGTACATAAAAAGAGAAATAGAGCACATGAAAGAGATATCTTAATATATTCGTCTCTAATGCTATTTGTATGTGTTTATATAAAATAAAGAAAGAATATTTATTATTAATAAATAGATAAAACAGAGTTAGATGTAAATGTCGCATATAATAATAGAATTGTAGATTAAAATTGCATTGTTAGAAGAAAATAAAATGGCGTATTACATTCGCTCGCGTTCATGGCGTATTTTTCTAGATAGCTATCGCTATTAATATCACTGAATAGAGTTGTTAGAAATGTTATAAATAGAACTAGACATATCGATCTTTGATATAAAGAACCGCGTGAATAAGGTTTTTTAACACCTTCATTTTGTGACAAATATTGTTGTTCATTGTTCAGTATCATTATATTTTAAACTTTATGTATTTGGAAACGCCCATAGTTTTATATCAGGATGTTTAATCGATTATTTTTAAAGAAAATTGTTTCGTAATATATACGTTGTATACGTAAGCTTAATTACCATAAAAATGTAATAGGTTTAAATAAATTGTATTCGCTTGCGCAATTATTTACAATATCTTAACAAGTCGCTGTACAATTGCCACATATTATGAAATAGCCAATTTTCTATTAGCGAAATTAACTGGTAGTTTTACCTAAAAACAAATAAATATGATTCGACATCTCTATAAATAATTTAAGTTATATCACTTATAACTCAAAAATGGCTGAAAGGATTTTAATGAAATTTTGTTCTGTGGATTTTTATTTGCTTGGATTATAATAACTGTTAAAATTTTAACAAAAACCGGGCGGAAACAGGGCGAGCAGCTAGTTAATATAAAAAAGATATTATATCTGTTAGTAATAAGTTCAAAACTCGTTTTCAGTGAGTTGCGAAAAACAAAAATATTGTTGTTTTGATACGCGAGGCCATCGACACAAAATAAAACAGGAAAGTGAACAACAAAGTTTAAAATCAACAGGTTTAGAAGCAATAACCCAATGATTACATAGGGCTATAGTAACGCGAGAACCGAGCGATTTGTAAGCTTTCCAATAAACAACATTACGAAAGAGAATTTCTTAATGTTGTTACTAATAAATATCTTCGTTTATAAATACCCATTCGTCATTAAAAAAAAACACGTTGTTTGGTAGTTTTTTTAACAGATTTTCCTCAATAAATAAAAAGTGTTAGACTTGTTGAACTGTAACTAAATTTAGACACAATGTAACTGACTACGGACTCTATTCGTCCTATAAATATCGTAATATGCTAAAAGCCTGTACAGGAACAATGCATAATTAAATCACTTAACTGAAGGCATATCGGACAGCGGAAAGCGGAAACAAACCGCTTACTCGCCCAACGTGAACTTAATCTAATTACGGACGCCGCAACGTATAATATCAAAGTACGAAATAAATACAGTATACGCACGCATAGAGAATCTGAACGTCGTTTATTTCAGCAAACATTCTTCCGCCGACCGTGTACACAGGTTTAAAATTAGACGCAAGTTTAGAACCACCTACGTGACTCACAAACTATGGACTAAACAGGTAAGCCGGGAACGCATATCAACTGCGCGGATCAATAATGCATCTCGTCTGATTGTGCACGCAGTAAACGTCTATATTCGCAGCGCGTTAAAGGTCGAAATTGGCGGAATTAAAAAAAAACCGGGTCTAGATTTCGGATGCTAGGCATCTCGCTGACGCAACATCGCGCGCAGATCAATAATCGTTAATAATATACACACACGTGACATGTCTGTGTATTCTGCTTGCATTTAGGTACTGCGCTTCGTTACAGGGGGGTTGCCTAGCAACGGTGTCGCTATTATAATTGAGTTTCAGGTTTTAGTCCGTTGTCTGTTATGCTTCGCGAATACCCTTTGGCTACGGGGATCGGATTATTAATGCACTCGAAACATCGAGATATATGTACACTAGAGAGGTTATTCCAAACAAAAACATTGCGCGCGGCCGATGTGGTGGGGTACGTGTGGAACGAGCGAGGCGTGGCTTCAAGTTCAAAGATTAAGCAATGCGTGCAGATGCGACACATTGTGCAATCTGTTTACTCGGTACTATCTGGTGGTACTGATACTAGGGAATTAATAAAAAGAGGATTTTATATTAAACTATGTATTTTAATTTCCTTTAAATAATATCAATTTAGTAAGCTTTTGTCGTTTTGTGTAGTAATCAATAGTTTTATCAGTTTTTGCTTCATGATGTAATCGAATTTTGGAGTATTGGTTTATAATAGCCCTAATTAAATGGATACGATGATTCAATGTTGATGGCGTTTACGTATAAGAAACTCACATTTTGAAAAATCTCACGTGAGATTCGAGGCTGGGGGAGGGGGTTGAATAAAATCTCACGACATCTCACCAGGGGGGGAGGGAGCGGCAGAAAATTAAAAAAAAACACCTCACGTAATTTATGGACGCCCCCTTACTCGATCACAATTTTTGTAACGAATGTGAAAGACGAAACAATAAATACGCAAAGCGGCTTTTACTATAAACGGAACTACATTTAAAAATAATAATAATAGTTTAAAAAAACTAAAAAACACGCTTTTAGGTCGGTTTTCTATAAAAAGCGTGTTTTTTATTTTTTTTTAACTATTATTTATTTTATCAAATTAGTGTATTGTCATCGGTCCTCAATAAATCTACAAAGTTTGAACGAAATCTGGCCGTTTAAAGTGGGTCAAAATCGCGCCCAAAGAAGTCGGTTACAAACATACAGGTGAAGCTAATATAAAGCGTGTAATATACTTTATTTATTGAGTTATAAGGTTGCTTCCATTCTGTTTATTTACATTCTCAAAAACATCAATCGCCGCAGAGGCGGCTTGCGACAAAGGCGGCTTGTGTCAAAGGCCTCGGCGATATCATTTAAGAACATAATATTATGTACTTTAGGCAAACTTGTAATAAGATCTATTTTACTTTCTTATTAGTCCATTTGACAAAGATATTGGGTAAGATACCTATTGGAATAATTTTATTATTATGTATGTACTTATTAAATCCGCGAATAAAAAAAATGTTTAGTCGCGAATATAGAAATTGGGTCGCATTTTTTTAATCCGCGAATAGTGAAAACGTGACTAAAGGAAGCGCGATTAAGGAACTTTTACTGTATTAGTTTCTGTGAATGTTGTGTTTATTTGTAATTGTTGTGCATAATAATTTATAAATCCTATTGGAACAACTGTTGATGAACATTTTTTTAATAAATAAAAATAGGTAAATAAATAAATATTACTTAATATAACCTACCGTTTTACTTTGCGTAGTCAGGTAAAAGTATAAATATTTAGGTACCACAACACGGTAATCTTTCCTAGTATATATTGTATATATACATAGTTAAAAAATCCAGTTACATTTTTTTAACAGACTCATCGATAGTGTCACGTCTGTGCTGTTAGTCTATGAAAAATGGCGCGAAACGCAGAACGCGTGGTGATTTTTCGCAAAATGATAACAATATTAGTAAAATGCATTACTTACTCATAATAAGGAAACTTACTGGTGAAAAGTCACTCCTCGGGCTTTGTTTGTATTATGGGAACTGTTAAAACAATATCTTAGCACACACGAAGGCATTTTGAACAGAGCAATAACACGTGTTGACGCGGCAAGCGGGGGGCACAGTCCGGCACAGACTAAAGAGACTTGTGATTCTTGCCTCTAGCTCGTGTTAAAGAGAGTGTAGTAGCGATCGCCTCTCTAGTACGTAGTACATACTATCTCGATGACTCGAAATTGAATTTTAAGCCGACGCTGCGTTAATTTGATCTCTCCCCTGTATTTTGACTGAGCTTTAGCGTTGCATGTTATGATTTTAGGTACGGGTATAAAATGAGAGATGAATTTAATATTTTTTGGTTTTTATAACATTCAAATGAGAATTTTTTTGGCGAAAGACGCGGGTTCGATTCCCTCTAATGATCGAATTTTTCTTTTCATTTATAAATTTTCATGACCGATGAAATCAAACATTGAAACCAAGGCAGACCCAAACTGGATTGATTTTAAGACATATCATGAATAAAAAACGCAGTTAGTATAATTATTCTCGTAATAAAAATACAAAACTTTATGTACGGGATTAGTTTTAAATCTACAAATACGATCTTTTCCACGGAGATCATTTAAATCTCTTTAAACGGTAGACAATATCCTCTCTAAGTAAAAAATTTAATAAAGAACGTCGCAAGCAAATCCAGTAATCTACACCTGCACCTTCAATAAAGGGGAATGAGAGATTATGAGCCATCGCTGAGCGAGAAATGTTCAATAAATTCGCAATCATATTAATATCGCTGCTGCATATCTTATCATCATTAAATCTAAAATCTCTTTAAGATCTCAATAATTTTTTATATTTATAAAATTGGCATTTATCAATTTGTATATCAGTGTAAGATAGATAAATCTACAAACAGACTGAGATTTAATAAAAGTTTACTTTAGCATAATAATACATTTATAAATTTGCCAAATATACTAGCAGTGCCACGCGGTTTCACCCGCATACCAGTTTTCTTAGTTTAGCCAAGCCAAGTATCATCAAAATCCGTTCAGTAGGTAGTTTACGCGTGAGTACTAAACGAACATAATAGATCTAAACGATCAGTGAAACATCAGACATCAAAGTTAACACTACCCCAAAGTTTTCCACTTCAAAAATAATATTCATAACAAATACAAGTATCATTCGCAAAACATTCGCACAACACGCTTGAGCATAAACTACGCATTCAATTACGTCCAATTTGTAGGTATCAATATTAATAGGACGCCTAAGGGCTAGGGTCGGTTATTAACGGTCCCCTGTAAAATCAATCAGTTCAACAGACAGGAAATTTCGCGACCCCATTGTATACAAGCTTATATATAAACATCATGTCTGCTGTCTGGCAAATATCAATTTAAAATATATGAAATCGCATTGCTGAATATTGAATACACAATTTGTTAGACGGGTAAAAGGCACATGATAAAAAATGCATAATATGGAGGTACAAATTCAAAGGTGAACAGTATGTAATATGTTTCATAAAATACACAAAAGGATTTTAGGAGCTAAAAAGGTGCAATGAATGATTGAAGGTACACAATACAGTATTAAAATGGATGGTCAAAGGCATAATGAACAGTATAGGTTCATAGATAGGCATAGAGATGTTTAGTAAAGGTACCCATAACACAGTAAAAAGATATACAGAAGGACAGTATTGTTTTATAGAAAGGTTAAAATAAATATAAGAGGTGCGGAAAACATAAGGAAACTCACTTATCAATATCTCGATAGTCGTTAAGATTGTCCGGACGCCACTTGTTGCCAACCATGTTGTGAACGCTAGAATTGTTCCAGGGATTAAAATAATAAAAAATAAATAATATACAGGGAAAAACAAAAAAATAAACATATCCTCTGTCACTCAGGAATATATATTTCTGATGGTGATAGAATTTTTAAATCGGTCCAGTAATTTAGCAGTTTATGCAATTCAAACAAACAATAAAATATTTTATTTTTAGAATGATATACAGTGTAGATTACATGGTTTAAGATAAATAAATAATTTTTAATAATTAGTTTATATAAGGAGGTATTATTTAAGGTACTCCTACCAAGGGTTTTAGAAGTTTTGATAAAATCTACGAAATTAGTATGTATTTGGAAATACCCAAGGTAATATTTTCTGTATTATTTTTTGAAACGTCTAAAGATTTTTTGTTGGCTCAACCGTCTATTGCTTACCAGTGAGATATTATATTGTATGAGATTTGGCGAAAATTTGTTGAAATCATCTCGTTTATTTATTTGAAAATATGATTTTTCGTAGGACTACAATATTTATTTTATAGCATAAGTATAAATAGAAAGTATCTTTATTCCGTTGGTCATCGGTATTATAAATTGTTTCGGGCATGCATAAAAAGGTACGTAGGTTCGAATCCTGCATGGGAATTTAACTTTTATCATAGTTAGAAATTGGTAAATGCTGATATTTAATTATTTGTAGATAATATGTTCGTCGATAAATTTAGCATAAGAAAAAATACATATTCTAAATATAGCTCAAGGTGCATTAATGTACTAAAAATAAATAATAAATTATGAATAAAACTTCGATGAAATAATAAACAACAAGCAAGCTATAATATGATGAACATGATACAATGGCTCTTATGACTTATATAATAAAGTATGTTATCGAATGAGATTGTGTAATCATAAGAACCATTGTAATTATTGGTGACATTTGGTGTGACAAAATGGGACATCTATTTTTATAACATTTGTATGTAGACTTTTTCGTATTGCACTATAAATTATTTATATAATAACTGTATTTGAACTTCATTGTGAATAATTAATATAACATTAATCGTATTTTGCAAAAGTAATTAACTCGTGAAAAAATACTATCTGTATCGACAAAAAAACCCCCCTTCCCTCACAAGTATTAATTTTTTAAATCTCCTACAATACTTAAGCAACGATTTTTTAATCTTCAATTTTCATTTTCCACACAAGCATATGTTTTTTAAATCCAAAATTTCATCACACCAAACGCCCTCCTTTTAGTGCTTTTCCACCAGAGATGTGCGAGGACGCGTAACGAGGGATGCGTTTGTAAAGAGCCTCATAGTTTGAAGTTTGAAACGTTTGGAGCGACACTATCGACTGACCGGTTGGCTTAGTTGGCAGTGACCCTGCCTTTTAAGCTAGAAGTGGTGTGTTCGATTCCCACCCAGAACAAATATTTGTGCGATGAACATAGATGTTTGCTGTGTCTGGGTGTTTATTATCGCATTTTTATTTATTTAAAATTATATAATATGTATGTTTATCAGCCATCTGGTTACCATAACACAAGCGAAAGCTTAGTATGGGATCAGATCGTGCCGTGTGTGAAAATTGTCCTGAAATATTTATTTACTACTAGGTTTCCGCCCGCGGCTTCGCCCGCGCAGTCAAAGACAAACCCGCATAGTTCCCGTTCCCGTGGGATTTCCGGGATTGCGTCATTTTCCCGGGATAAAAAGTAGCCTATGTCCTTTCTCGGGTATCAAAATATCTTCATAGCAAATTTCATGAAAATTGGTTCAGTAGTTTAGGCGTGATTGAGTAACAGACAGACAGACAGAGTTACTTTCGCATTTATAATATTAAGTATGGATTTACAACCACATGCTCGCACATTATTGGTGGAGAAGCACGCCCCCCCCCCATCAACTCACACGTGCATCTGATCGCCTTGCGCGCTCAGCTGCGCCAAGTAGGCCGCTTGCTTGCGATGGTGGTACATGTGCACTCGCAGGCAGGACGGGTTGCGCATGCGCTTCTGGCATATCTCGCACTGGAGCGTGCCCTCGCGCGTGTCGTGCTTGTCGCGTATGTGCACCTTCAGGTTGTAGCGGTTCGCGAAGAACCGGTGGCAGGATGGACACTTGACGCCGCCGGTTTTGCAGTTCCAACCTTTTTTTTTTTTTGTTTGGTAGTGTAGTGACGTAGTTGGAGTTAGTTGTGTAAGGGGTTTCGACGGGTGGGGCGAAATTGTCAGCGTGGCTTTATTGTATTGTATAGATAAGGTATGGGATTTTTTAAAGAATAGCTCTTGAAAATGTTTGCTAAGTTATGATGGTAAGGCGGTAAAACTTTAAGAATTTGATAATAAAGAATTGATAATAAAAAATTCAATAATTTGATAGTGACAGTATCTTGGATTTAATTAAAATAAATTAATTACGTTGTATTAATTAATATAGTTAAAACAAAATCAATCAAAAAATCTACAAATTAAAACTTCAATTATATAAAAAAAAGAAGTGAAGAATAGAAACATTTCTCTACGCTGACAATTTTGCCCCGACTTGCTATCTAATTACAATACATACCAGTTTCCTTAGCCGAGTCGGGGACAACCAAGATATTATGAAACATGTCGCTGTCGAAGTCAATCAGGGGTTCGCTGAAATGTTTGATGATAAAATAAAAAGAAATAAAAGAAAAGAAAAAATACTAATTGCGCAGGCGCATGTGAGAGCAACCAATTGTTATTAGAAATACAGACAGTCTTTGTAATATTGACCATTCATTTTAGAATGCCCAAATTTCGAGTTAAAATAGAAGAACCGGACAGTAATCATGGGGTTACCATGTCATATTATAGCATTAAAATTTCCAGTGTTGGAGAGTAACAGCGCTAGGCGACCTATATAACGCTGTCATTTATCCACAATGGAAATAATACTGCTTTAAGACATCATGGTACGGGTGCCAAGCATTTCTTTAATTTATTTTTTTAACTAACAAACCCCACGACGTCTTGCAATTTTTTTACTTCTACAAAGTTATTTTTTTTTTTACTAAATACAACATCATGAAAATATATACAAAGACGATCCTCAAAAAAAAAACGATACAAAAAAACTAAAAGGTGCTCAAGTGCGTTCGATTCTAGCTCTAATTACTCTAGACATAAGGTCCAAACTCACCCGGCACCGTCACTGAACGCGCCTTCGGACCCGTACTCGCTGTTCTCTGCGTGCGACGGGCTGTCGTTGTTCACCGGCCGCAGCTTCTTCTTCGTGTTCGTCGTGGTCTTGTTCGGCGTGTTCTTCATTAATCTATTTAAAATTAAATATTTTATAAATAAATTCTAATATTATATGTTTTACCATGTGCGTGTTTGTCATTGTACTTCTTCAAAAAACTCTTCTTAATATCTGTTTCTCTTTTAACACAATATATTTTTTCAGCTTATCCCGTGTTAACCCGGGAAAAAAAGTTTACTCGGTAAATATAGTACATATTTTAATTGAAAATTGCATGATGACGAATTTTTAAGATCAGTCGATTAAGTTTCAGTTATATCACAACAAACAAACCGAGAAAGAAAAATAACCCTCTTCATATAATATTAGAAATTGAAAAATACTTCAAAAAACATAAGCTCCGCATCGAATGGACAGTTTCAAAACAAAACAATTCATAATCCGTCATACGAAAATGCACCAATACAATCCTTTAAGCCTCTCAATTTTCCCCTTTACAAATTGCACTCGAAACATGTACAAACAAACATAACTGTCCATCAAGGGATTTGATTGCACGCATTATATACTGTAACAAGATTGTTCGCTAATAGTGCATGGGGTGGACTGTGGTCATGTATACAAATGAATACGACTATGTTCGCGTTTCAATTTGGTAAATTGTATTTTTAGCTATTGATTCTGTATTTCATGTAAGTTTGACGCGGTTTTTCATGAGATTTCATTCTGAAATTCAACATATACGGTAGTATAGTGAAAGTTCTCGTAAACAAGAGGAAATAAGAAATGAGCCCATTGATATAATATGTTTTATGTTTTGTTTTTTGACGTAGTTAGGCATCACGTTAAATATGCATTTTATAGGATGATACTTTGAAGTTATAAATGGATACTTGAATGTTACTTATAGTTTTTTTGTATAATACATTTTCCATATAATTACTAAATAATCAATAAAAATAATATACGCTAAATAACATAAAAGTAAGTAAGCTCTAACCAGACACTAACGACCTACCGAATTTCTTCTATAAAATAAAGAACTTACGCACAAACTTTTCCCCATACTTAATACCAAGTTGTTTATATATGGCGAATGACGTAATGTCTCAAGCGATTGAATCAGTAGATTCTTCAGCTTGGAGTACAAATTGTATCCTTCTAGTGGAAAAACAGTGTGATCCTACCTATATCCTAAGTATTGTTATATAGCAGTGAATATGAGTAAGGAGATGATATAAGGAAATATATTTCAGTCGAATTTCTTCTTTTAAATCATGTATGACATAGGAAATCCATACTAATATTATAAAGCTGAAGAGTTTGTTTGTTTGAACGCACTAATCTCAGGAACTACTGGTCAGGTTTGAAAAATTCTTTCGGTGTTAGATAGCCCATTCATCGGGGAAGGCTAAGACCAACAGGAGCTGAGCCATGCGGGTGAAACCGCGGAGCGCAGCTAGTAAGTAATAACACAGGTATGTGTATTTGTAGCGCATTATAAATTCGCTTCATAAATGGTTTATTGTAAACTATAAATACAATACAAAGACAAAGACCACACATTTTAAAATATAGATGACAATCTTATCCCTGCAATATCTTCGTAACAACCCGAAAGATACAGTAACATATTTACTGGTTGCCTATTGTAGGATATATTTCACTTTATCATCCGCTATCATAAAACAAACAACGCATGGTACGTTAGTAATAAGTTGATCATGTCGTATAACTTTCATAATATAATTGGGTATTTGCTACTCTTAAAAACTTAAAAAAATACTTTTCATAATTCTTACTATCCTGCAAGTGTGTTTCTTTACTTGTATATTCATTTGTTTGATTGTTTTTCTATCACGTAACGGTGCGATTTTATGGTACATAATATAATTGTTGTGTCTGGACTTAGTTGGAACTTCCTTTCACCACACAAGCGGAAAACTTGTTATATAAAAAACTTCAAGTAATCTAAATCCCTAAAGATCAGACCGTTTCAAAACCTGCTCGTAGCCTAGTCCTTTGGTATCAAAGCCGGCACATCAGCTGCGACCTCTGCAGTTGGTGTCTTTCAGGCTGGATACATTTGGGCATCCTATCACACTTAAAAACTAACTTATAAGGATCTCACCGTTTCAAAGGGCTCCTGGTAGCTTCCTCCTTCGGTATCAA
>CAJQZM010039048.1:62680-76216 GCA_907164665.1 Colias nastes | reverse complement strand
CTCCTGGTAGCTTCCTCCTTCGGTATCAAAGCCGGCACATCAGCTGGGACCTCAGTGGTTGGTGTATCTTCAGGCTGGACCCACTCTGGCATGCTGTCACTGGTCGGTTCGTTTGGCTGCGAGCGCGGCGTGAATGAGTCTTCGGACGCTGGCGGTGGTGATTCGCTCTTCTGGAAGTAATAAGTATATTATAGGAAGGATAGATTTGGTTGATAATATAGATATTATAGGTGTGTTTTTCAATGTTTAGAATTATACTGTGTAATAGTTGTATGAGCGGATACAACACTTTGTAATTTAGAGAGGCTATAATTGTCAATAATGGTAAGAGTATATGGAACAGAACCATACGGAATTTTCCTTGAAAATAGCTGTCATGATTAATTGTTTCTTTAAGTCTAATGAAAATTAAGTAATTCCAATGTGATCTTTGTGTTTTGATTATCTATGAGTCTTAATCTGTTCATATCAAGAAACAGAATATATTAAGTATATCATGCTAACATGTGAACCTAACAATGTATTGAAATGGCAAAAAATACTGAATATCCTGATATGCAACATTAGATGCAAGTCATTAACAACATTATATCACTCTATATCAAAATTTATTGTGTATTGCATCATGTGTATCAAATCATAACTTGTATGTTTTCACATTATAAAAAATTAAAGGATCTAAAGAATAAGAAAGGCAACTTTAAAATTCAAGTAGTCGCCCAGTTTTCGAAATTCGACATTAGCCATAAAAAAGAAGTGTATATTTAAGCATGTCTGTGTGAAATACATGGTAGTGTGTGTAATGTTTTTTAATTGATTTGTTGTTTTTTGTCTGCATTATTTTAGAATGCTGCACTCATTCTCTGTATAAACTATAGATGTGCCAAATTTATTACATCTCCATTCGCACAATTTTTATTTTAAGTTATTTCTTTACATATAATTTTTATTTTTATTCTTTACATCACTAGCTGTACCGCGCGGTTTCACCCGCGAAAAAAACCCGCGGGCAAGATCATGTATTTTATAGCTCATGTGTTATTCGGATGTATAACCTATATCACTAAAGAGTTTCATCCAAATCAGTCCCGTAAAGAGTAACAAACTAAAAAATCATCCATCCTCACAAACTTTCACATTTTTTAGTATTGATAACCATCCAGTAATTTTTTGGTGAAAGAGTCTGTCAACATAATATTAATGTAGATCAAACCATCCTCACAAAGTTTCCTATTTATAACATTAGTACAATAGATATAATACCTCTCGGCCACTAGTAAGGCCCTTGACTTGCAGCAGTTCCGCTGTATGCAGGAAGCCGGACAGCTCCTGCTGCCGCACATGCACCTCCCCCCTGTACATGAACTGCAGCAGTTGCTTCAACTCCTGGTGCGCTACATCCTTGAGAATCACTATTGGATGTTCGCATGGGTTGGTCTGTAAATTATGTTTAATGTAAGTTTCTTACTTACTTAACTAGCTCTGCGACCCAAACAGAGTCTTGGCTTCCGACGCGTTTACGCCATTGTCGGTTTCGTAACTTAGTGATTTTATACTGTTAGTTAGTTTGTAGTTATTGGTCTAAGATCCGGAATGAGAAAACTTAAAGAAGCTGAAAGACTTATGGTAGCAGAGATTATTATAAATTCATAACATCGAACTCAGTCTATAAAAAATTGATTCATCTAATAAACAGATGCGGGTACATTTTACTTAACTCGGGTCTTAGTCTATATAATTTATATCTTGAGTACTCTTGGCTTTCCTGTCTCCTGTCAATTATTGTTGCATGTTAAAGTAAAAACTGCACTGTATTTAATTGAATAATTCAAAAAGATGGAACTGTGGCGGTAACTGCACAGCTTTTAAATAAATACTTCGCAAAGATAGATCTGTTACCTGTAATTTAGATTTCAAATTTTGTATAAAAGAAATAGGTTGCAATTGTTAACATGAACTATGATAAAAATAAGATCAAATCATACCCATTTACTTGACTTCAAATACTATCAAATAATACTTATTTCTTTTGTATGGAAGTATTTTGTGTTGTCATGGTGTCTTATGAAGGCAATTTCCTTCATATGGTATATAATTTTGTCACAAGAGAATGATTTGTGACAAGTATTTTAGATTTGTTTGTTATTATGTGGTTGTATTGCTAGTAACAACTGTATGAGATTGTTAGTGACTGCAACTTGTTAAGATTAATAATACTGGTGTAACTATCTAATTTAACTGCTGTCAAGAGATACTATGATTGGAATAGAAAAATAAATTGCTTGTACTTTATGCAATTCAGTTTGATAGTATACCTTGATTATATTATTGTTATTTAAAAATTCCTTTAAAAGCTATGGTATTTTAATTATTAGTTTAATGACATAAAAAATTAAAAATGCTCATAATATTTAGAACATTCAATAGATACTACACTCATCATCAAAAAAATCGACCCACCTACACTATGTTTGCTATTTATCGATTATTTCACAATTAAGTCGTCTTATATTGTTGTATTTTGTTGTAAGGGTCTGATAACATGCTAATCATTATGTTTGTCGTAAATTTTACTGCACTTAATGATTCTTAACAAATTTTTATACAGAAATACTGTACAGTGTTGATTTGACGGTTTACGGCGGGACAAATTATGCCCGTGTTCCCAGTTCAAAAATGACTTTTTTCGGGATCTCTTGTTCATAACGTTAAGTTTAATAATTGATGCTGTAGTTTTGATAAATTTTGTCTCAAAATAATGGATACTACTGTAGCTGAGGGGGCCCAAACTGTGGTTCTACTAAAACAGGGGTTATGTCAACTTGCCGTGGCTAAAAAGCAAAATCTGAGCTGTTTTGCAGTTCGATGAGTTTACCAAAGGTTTCTAAAGACTGGGCAGTATCGATGAAAATATTGATCTGCAAGAAATAGGGCGGCAACTCAAAGGGACGACCCCTAGATAATGTAATCAACTCTACAAAATCGACATCTGTCTGGTGTAGATCTCTAGTGACGCCTGCGTGAAGATAAGGAGGTGGGTATAAATGACAGAACTGTTAGAAGAAGACTTTAGGAGTAGAACCTAAGACCACACAAGCCAGAAACAGGGCCACAATCAGCCACAGCTCATCGACAAACCAGACTTCAATTGACTCGAAATCACGTAAACTGGACTATAGGCCAATGGGAGTCAGTACTTTTGAGTGACAAGATGCGAATGACTTTATATGGTGCTGATAGACGTCTTTATGTCATGCGATGACCAGATGAACGATTTGTTCAGTGCTAGGTAAGAGAAACGGTCGATTATGATGGAGGCTCTGTAAAGTTCTAGAGTGGCATTTCTTTGACAAGACGCACGGAGCTTAACGATAAAAAGATGATCATAAAATGCTGTTCAATACATTACCGAGGTTTTGGACTATCATATGGTGTAATATGCCGGCTGTATCTGCAAAAATTTTGAGTCTATGCATGATAATGCTCGGAAACACGTAGAGCGAATCGTGATCCAGTATTTAGAAGAGGTCCGCATTAGAGTTACACACTGGTTAGCAAAAAGTCTCGATTTGAAACCTATAGAGCACATGTGGGACAATTAAAAAATAAAGCTTAGAGCTCGTAATTCAGCCCCTACAACAATAGGAGACCTGAAAACCGCCATGAGGGAAGAATGATAACGAATTCCTCAAGAGACCATCAAAATCTTGATTATTTCTTTAAAATGGTGAACGCAGGCTATCATTCCAAAAAGAAGAGAAAGTACTGAGTATAAATTTGAAGGAAACGTGATCATAAGTTTCATGATTACAAAATAAACTGCATTTGAAATTAAATAAAGAAAAAGCTGAAAATTGAGGATTTTGATCTTTATTCGAAATTGACATTTTTTTTATGATGTTAATGATTTTATGTGTTTATATTCGTGTAAATATGCACGTTTTATTAATCAGTTCAGTTTCCAATCAAATTTTTTCTTTAGTTTGTGAGAAAACCGCAATTTTCCGTAAAAATGCAGGTGGGTCGATTTTTTTGATGACCAGTGTATTATATCCAAAAAAAATCTTGATTTAAATACGTTACAATTGAGATTAATTTTTAAAATATTTTTATGTTTAACAGCATTTCCACTCATTATTTTACTTCAATAATGATAATTTTTGTTTCAAGTAGTTAGTAACTTGTATATAAAATTTTCCTCACAATTCAATTATGATTGTCTCTAAGCTTTTCTCTTTTTACTGTAATAATCAGGTAATTAGCCTTTCTCCTCAATACTGATTATTAAAGTCAAAATTTTAATTTGAGTGCTAGGTAGTTTTGTTTATATCATTATATTAACTTCATACATTTCCTTTCCCATCAGGTTGCCTGGTAGAGATTGCTGCTTAGCAATAAGGCCGCCTCTTGTACAAACTATGCATTTCTTTTGTTTAAATGTTATTTTTGTCATAATTCAGTTTGTGCAATAAAGTGTTATAAATAAATATTATTGTTATACATAATATAAGAGTATTGGCAAATTTAAATAAATTGATGGTAGCAAATTTCCATGGAAATCTCCATTTTATTTTTTATTCATCCCTACTTCATAAATAATGTAAGACAGTAAATAGTCTTGGCAATTTTAAATAAATTTGGTGCTAGTAAAATTTCATTAAAAGCTCCATGATGGAATATTTTCATTATTCATGCCTACTTAGATAAAAAAAACAAAGTTAAACCACAAATCTAAACAGTCCACAAGCATGTGAAATCCAGAGTATAATAATAAAGCAACATCATATCATTATTTTGCTTTCGCTAAACCAATAAGTTATATGACAGGTGGACATACCATACCACTAAATGGCAGGGCCCAATCGGCAAAAGTAAAGTAGGTAGACAGAAGAAGAGGTGGGTGGACGACATAAAGAACATAGCAGGCAAAAACTGGATGCGTATGGCCCAAGATAGGGAAGTTTGGTACAAGATGGAGGAGGCTTTTACCCATAAGGGGCCACCTAACAAGGACTAAAAAGAACTATATGTATAACTAAAATAGCATATGTATATATTAATTGTATGGTGGAAATAAATAAAGCTTATTATAAACCAAAAAGTCCCTTTGATATTTGCCTGCATCATTCCTGCATTAAATTTTGGATGCGAACGACATGCTAAGATGTTTGCACCAAAATTTCAAGAGCATGTACATGCATAAACATATTCAACACCTTTGATGTATCCTTCTAAGTTATGCAAACTTGAAAACTTGAGTAGTGCTAACATAATGAATGTGTGATTGCTTTCATAACAAACTTTTACTGTATACAGTAAGCTAAGTAATTAGCTGTTTTTTAATAACATGGATTTGTTATTTTCATTCATTACTTATAGTGTTTCTATTTATAATATTTGTTCATTATGAAAGTGTTTATAAATTTCCATTTTTAAATACTTATTTCTACAATGATATGTTGGTTCTTCCTAATGATTTATTTTTGTAAGAACCAACTAGATGAATATTTTATATTCAGATGTAAAATGGTTGAAGTCTTATGCATTATTATAATAATTTTGTCATGACTCTTAAATGCAATATGATGCATGAATTAAAATGTTGAATATTTTTAAATGTATGAAGATTTACTGAGATTTGAAAATATTTTATTTCCAATGTAAAACCTGTATGTTATATTTATTGAAAGGTGACTCAATAAAGATACAGGTCTTGTTAGAATAATAATTAGTTATTAACAACAAAGATCAAAGTCATGAAATTTCAAGTAAATAGTAAATCAATGGAAGCAACTAATTAATTTTGATAGTGTAATATTAACATAAACACTGAAATCTACAAATGTTAATAACAAAGGGTGATTAATTGTATTTATGTACACACAGATAAGACATTGAGTAAATTAACTAGTACTTCAACTTACTTAGGCATACAATATTCACATACCAACCATCAAGTACTTATTGATTTATATGAAAAATGTCTGCTCGAAATATATAGATACATATACTTTGGAGGAAAACATGAAACTAACAAAGGTGATTTATAATGAGTCATACCTTAAAGAGTTCCTTGAAGTAAGGACTGCAGACGGACAAGATGAGTTTATGTGCATGGACGTACTGACCGCCAGCCGCCAACGTCACGTCTACTAGATCTTCGCCATCAAGTAAAGCTTGAAAAGACTGCGCCAAATTTGCGTGGAAATCATTCCACCTCAATGAAAACTGTTCAGGCACTGCCATTGCCTGAAAAACACCACCGTCGAATAAAAAAACGACGCCTGTAATGTACGACTGAGCGTACAATCCGCACTACGGGTACGGGCTACGCGTCCACACAATGAAAACTAACACTTACTGAAAAACAATCATAAACACAAATAACTGCCCACGTACGCACGCGCCTTACTACACACAGGGAAGGTGTATGTTGTGAATATACATATTAACGAATATAAATACTTAAAACAACGATCTATGTATAATAAATATTTCTGTCTGGCATTGCAATCAATAGGTACACCGTACACGGAAAATATCAAAATGTCGCTTGTAGTAGTAGCACAGTCTGTAGTAGTAATTGTAGTATATTATGTTAAATGGTAATACCGATGAGTCGACTATTGGTTGAGTATTTCGCAATAACAAATACCAAAAATATTGATGAATGAAAAAACAAGCATATTGTTTTTGATATAAACGTATTTTGTTTATTTAAGAAATATATATTTTAGAACAACTTTTTCCAATTTACATATTTTACGCCAACATGATGCAAGAGAATTGTGAAGTGGTAACATCATTAATTTTGTCTATGCATCAATACGTCATTGTCATCAATTGTCAATGTTAAAAATCAATAAAAGCTTGTCAAGCAAATCAACGAAGTGGTACGTTGGCATGCCAGCTATCAAGGTTTTTTGTTTTATTTATCTGTAAATTGTGGCTTTTAACTTGACCATGAGAGTAATTTGTTCGTGATTCTAACGACCCCTCACATATGAGGCGTGTCGGTAAGCTTTTTCAAAATTGTACTTGCTGCATTTGATTCATCATTTAAATGTTGAAGTAAACATAACAATAATTCGCGATGTTAGGATTTAACACGAAAGAAGAGGCTGACGCCGACAAGGCCCTGTTGGCGAAGAAGGTATTGAGTGCCGCTTTTTACGCATTCGCTTCCTTTATGATAACTGTTGTGAATAAAACCGTGCTGACCTCATACGCGTTCCCGTCTTATCAAGTTTTGGGACTGGGGCAGATGCTAGCGATAATACTAGTTCTATGGTTTAGTCGTGCTATGAAAATTGTTGAATTTCCTACATTGGATCGTGGAGTAGCGAACAGAATATGGCCTTTACCTGTTATATATTTAGGTAACATGGCTACAGGGCTGGGAGGCACGAAGGAGCTTAGTCTTCCCATGTTCACAGCACTAAGGAGGTTCAGCATACTAATGACAATGATTTTGGAACGTTTTGTACTTGGCATCAAAGCTTCCTGGCCTGTTAAAGCCAGTGTGATGGCGATGGTCGGTGGAGCCCTTCTTGCTGCAGCAGATGATGTCACCTTCTCTTGGTCAGGATACACACTTGTGCTACTAAATGATGGCTTTACTGCAGCAAATGGTGTGTTCATGAAGAAGAAGTTGGATTCAAAGGAGCTTGGTAAATATGGATTGATGTTTTACAATGCTCTTTTCATGATTGTACCAGCTACCCTTGTAGCCTGGGGCATGGGAGATTTGCAGCGCTCAGCTGATTATGAACACTGGTCGGACACATTATTTGTTATACAGTTCCTAATGTCTTGTGTGATGGGCTTTGTTCTATCCTACAGTGTAATGTTGTGTACCCAATATAATAGTGCGTTAACAACAACCATCATAGGATGTTTGAAGAATATACTGGTTACTTATTTGGGTATGATAATAGGCGGTGATTATGTTTACTCCTGGCTAAACTTTGTCGGTTTGAACATAAGCGTTCTTGCTAGCTTATGGTACACCTATGTAACATTCAAACGAAAACCGACTTCATATGCTCTATTGAACGAAGCAAATAGCAAGGTAGACACTGTTTAGATATCCAACCGAATGCTCTACATCGTATAGCTTTTCTGGTTGTTGCCAAAGATGTTACGAAAAAAGTATTTAGAGAACTAACCAACCTTATTGAATGTTGTGGCCATTTAACACTGCGTTTAGAACTGTGTATTTACTCATATTTATATGTATCTTAAAAAATTAGTTTTTATGTCAATTTAAATACAGATTGTTAAAGTACATGGGTATTTAAGTTTAAGATTCAACAGTCAGCAATATCTACATATCATGGTGAAAGTTCACAAGAATAATTTTGTATAATTTAATTTAGATAAATGTTCACTATATTTATGTAACATTATATATTGTATTGTTTTCTTTATTTACAATCAAACCTTATAAGGCTAGCTCCTCATTATATACATTCTTTAAGAGTTAGCAGACATGATTATCAGACTAAACCTTTATTTAACATTGGACATTTCTCTTGCCATGTAAGAGAAGATTTGTCGTAACAAAGTTAAATCATTTTGCCAGTAGATAATTCACCAGCCCAATGAGTCATAGAGATATTTTTTTTTAGAATTAAGTGCTATATTATACATCTAATATAATTAGGATTATTGCCATTATTAATTTATATTCAATGTTTATTTTCTAGAATATAGAAGTACTTTGTTAGAATTGTAACATTGTCTTTGTTTCATTTATAATCAATATTTTTTAATGTTAGATGAATATATTGTTATATGTATCTAATTTGTGATAAAGTTTATAGTTTATTATTACATTTAAAATTAATGAACAATGTGTGAGACTTAATGTTATCAGCATCATAAACTTGTATACCAACCTTAGTTATATTATTTACAAAATTGTTCCTACATGCTATTGGATTTATAATTGAAATTTTTATTCATTTTAAGCTATAATACTTTCTCAAAATTAAGTATTACTGCATTTGTGCAATGATCATATGAGTTCTATTTTAAAATTAAGGGTTAGGTCTCCTAGAAAATAAAACTATCTAACTAAATATAAAACACAAATTTTAATAATTAATGTTTGTATCGGAATATTTCGTACTGTTTTCTTCTCACTTTCTGTAGTTTTTATAATTTCAATGTCACATTTTCAGTATTATGTAAGACCTTAAAGTTTTAGACAAATATTTGCCATAGAAATGCTGCATTTCAGTTTTGTTCATATCAATTAATTTTATCTCATACTTATTTGCTATGGCTATAAAAACATGTGTAATTTTCGCTCCGTTTGAACAAATGATAAGATACGATGGCTAAAGCCTTGTTTCCTTTGAAAATAATTCTTTAGTGTGTATTTAAAATAACCTACGTCATAGATAATTTTTACACTTACCTAAATAGGTAATTAAAAGATAGTTTAGTCACGATCAAGTCTTACGTACTATTTGTATGCAGTATCTAGTATATTATTTATAATATATGTTAGTTAATTTATTCATCTGAATGAAAAAGCATTTAATTTCATTTATAACATACAAAATTGCGAATTGAAAGAGTCTTACAAATTCTCTGTTCTTTTTAAAAAAATACTAAAGCTCTGGGCTATTTAATAAATTTAGCAAATAGAACATTTAATTTCTAAGGGTTCTTTTGATATTAAACAACGGCTATATTACAGGCAGTACTAAAATGTAATAAAAACTTATATTGTATCATGTATGTGTAATTGTAATGATCCGACGCATGACGTCATGCAATTTTCACGATAAACATGACCGTGTGCGGCAATTTTCGAAGCGGAAATTGTAATAAAATATATATTTCTGTGATTATCTTAGTTGATATTATTGTTAAGTAACAGTTCACAAATGTTTTACTTTATCAGTGTTTAGATTAGTTTAATATCCTTTTTGATTGTGTTAAATAGAAAATCATGTTTTATTAATCCTATTTAATCGGTGATATATTATCTTAATGTAGTGTAATTTCATGTTACAAATAATTTGTTATATCTATTCTGAGTAAAAACTATAAAATTTTCGTAAATTAATTGCATTGTATTCAATGGAATTTGTTTGTTATTCATGGTAAAATAATTTTAATAAATTGAGTTCGTTGGTTTAATTATCGTGCCTTTGAAGAAAATAATCGGTCAGTAAACAAGGCAAAATGAGTAAACATTTTACTGACCTCCAATAATAATGAACCGATTACGGTGTCGATAATCGAACTATTTTCAAGGAATTAATTGTTGATTGTTTGTATAAAAACATTAAACAAAAGATCATTAATGAAAACAAACATTTATTATTTGCACACTAATCAAAGGTTTTTGTCAACTCCGCTGTTTTTAATATATTTGACATCATACACTGTATTTTCAAAATTCGCAGTATACTTTTAAAATAACGAAATCGAAAATTATGGTAATAGAAAGAGAGAAAGAAAAAACATTTAATACTCGACTGCACTGTAAAAAGTACTCTGTTATAGAATTTTTATAATATTCTGTAATCTGAGATCATAGATTAGAAAGCCGGTGAAGCCTAATGTATCAACAATACAACTGATATAATATCTGTAATGTAAATTATAAAATACAATAATCGTAGACATAAATGTTCCTTGAAAGTTGAAATGTTATAAATGTTATAATTATTCACATATAATATGGTGGTGGCTTAAATTATTTATTAATGATTCGTAATACACCAATGTACTAGTTCGAATCGGAGGAAATCATTTTTTATATAAATCGGAAACAAAAAAAAACTAAGAGTAGGTAGGTAGTATACAATTTTAAGGAAAGGTCAATTTAAGAACACAAGCATAATGTTTTTAGTAATCTCGTAGGTGTATGAATCATTTCATTTCGATAGTTTATTTTCTTCCGAACACAATTAATATGTTTGATATAATTTGCATAGGGTTGTCACTTTGGAATTTTTAAAATACCTGTTTTGCTACACTTAGTACTAAACAGCAGTTCTTAAAAATGCACAGTTATTGACTCTACATCTGCCATCATATTCTGATTTTATTAATTCTACATCTGCCAGCCCTATGTGAACAACCACCAAACCGCTGAACATTCGATCCTTCGTTGATCATTAATTGTTTGGAATATCAAATGTGTAATTGTTAATGGGATATGATGTTTATCGCTTTGGTTGCGATTCAATAATTCGCATATTATCGGCAAATTATTGCATTTGCATAATATTAACATAAGTACGGTTATTTTATGTGCATTTTTAATTTTTTACATACAATAATGTAATATCATAAATATCTTACAGTGATTTTTCGGTTTTGTAGTGTTCTTTATATAATTGGAAAACTTTAATTGTTATATAATATACTTATTATGTAAAAGGGTCCGCTTTATACAGGAAAATTTAGCTGACTGTTATACATACATACATATTTCAAAGTTTTGTACCTATTTATAGACTACGTATGTATATCGTTAACGATATAATATGTATGTAGGTATGTAACTGTATCTAACATTGTATCGAATACGAAGTAATTCAACGCACAAAATTTTAATTATAATTACTCCGTGGATTGAATGTACCCCGGTCAAAAGCCAGATGCTGACGTAGCAGGCAGCCATACTTGGCCATAAGCACCCGTGAAAGCTTCGAGCGAGGGCTAAATACTCGTCTTTTTTGCACTCTTACCTTCTTTCATTTCGCCTACGTAATACGCGAACGCTTTCGGCCGGTGTATACGAAACATAATTTTATATAGCCCTGAATGCAAATTCAAACGGTTTCCCCCAACGTACCCTAATAATAATGTAAAAATTGTAACCAAATATATGTTTTTTTACGCAGTAACAGGTATTAATTGACGCGTAAAACGCGTTCATGTGTAAGGTCTCTTTCCGCGAACTGGTGAAAACTTGGTGGGGTCTGGGGTCTAATGAGGGATATTTTAATTTAGAATGGTAACATTTTATCAATGTCCTCTTACGAACATATTGGCAAGATGTTACAGTGCTGTAAATAATGCATAAATAATGTAATCATTAGATAGATTTGTAAGATTTTATATGCAAATAAAATTTAAATGTCGAATGATGGATTTTTATTTCAACGCCTTTCTAATTTGTGCTCTATTTAAGTGTTGCGTGACAAGATGCTTGTGTACCTAATAAATAAATTAATGTTGTGATGATAATATATAAGATAACGTGTGATGAATTTACGTCACCTAAATGGTTTTTTTGTTTCTCGGTCTTTCTCTTATGTAACTTTAAATTAAATTATAAATATTATGTCAAAAAGCAGCACCCAAAATCAACCCACAACTTTTCTGGAATTTGGACGTTCCTAATTCCTTCAAGTTTATTCACATGCCTACACCTATGCCTGGCTTTAAAATTGGTAAAAAATAAAAAACATGTTAAATTTTATATCCCAAATAAAAGTTATTTTTAATTCATTGGTAGTCCCAAATAAACAATGATTTGAATAATAATTCCTAGATTAATAATTATAAATAAGCATATTACATAGTTATATTCTTTAGACTTTAATGCTCTAAGTTTACACTAAAGTTCCTGTTGGACTTATCTTCTGGAAACATTGGTATGTAATTCATTAGGGATTAAGACTCCGCTGGTATGTACAAGTATTCTTCAATTAAACATAGGAATCATTTAAATTTTCGATACACAAGATTCCATTATAAAAAAAAGTTCAGCCCATCCTTTTAGCAGGTACCTACGTCGTACGATGCAAGAGATCAATACATAAATTCAAATAAATGCAATTCCATGTTTTAGAATAAGGAATAAAAAAATTAGTAAGCACCAGATTTTTCTAATTAAAACTTCACTAGAATTCCTTATGACAATATACCTAAGAGCTTTATGGAATAGCTAATAGCTGAAAGGAAGTAGGGATGTAATTAAATTCCTAGGATTTTAGTCTTCATTGGCTTTAATTAAAAAGCTGTACCTTCTGAGAATATTTTATATTAAAATCTAGTTAGGTATTAATACCGTAGATGATAAATTAAAAACTTATTTGCACATTTTATGTTCAAAATTAAGGTTATCAATTGAAATTTATCTCAAATGCTAAGGTCGACGCCCTCACAGCGGTGAAAGACACTTTGATTTTTGACACTCAAATGCTGTTCAATATAAAGCAATCATACTCATCAAAACCTATTAAAACACTCTCTGTTGGCCTAACTAGAATCGTGAATTTTATTAAAAATGAAAAATTCTTAGTAAACTTTGTAAGTACGTATTTATATTTGATACGTATATTGATATTTCATGGAAATGTGTACAATCTTCGAGAGTTCAGAGCGCAAGATTATTACATTTCTGAGAGCAAGCGAAGTGGATATTTGTATTGATTCTACATTCATCATATAAACAATACATATTAATCTTATTCTCAAGGTAACTCCGATTGTATTACCGTACACAAGAAATGCATATAGACTACAAGCCCGCATAGGAAAAAAATATGGGTCAAATGA